>VRYO01002355.1:4150496-4203671 GCA_009812075.1 Sialia sialis
AGCTTATAATCGGGTGCAGCTTATATATGGACAAATCCCGTGGTCTTCCCAGCTACCCGGAAGTGCAGCTTATATTCAGGTGCGGTTTATAATCGTGAAACTACTGTAATTGTGCAATTACTGTACATGGCTTGGGTCTCCCAGTATCTCTGCCCCATTGTCACTCATCCAGATAATCCCTCAGCATTTGAGAACACTCAGGAATCAAGCTTAACCCATTCATGGATACAACAGATAGCAAATTATGTCAGCACAGCAGAAAACCTTATAGCAACAGCCAATTTTAAAAGCACTTGGAGGAAGATACTTAAAAAACATCCTTACAGTTTAAGCTGATATTTGGATTGGGCAGAGGTGACTCTTTGCCTGTTATTTTTCAATATGTCACATCTATACATGACATATGGTGTCAGTAGAAAACATCCTCTCCTTTTGAAAGGAATCTGTTTCCATGAGTTCAGCTGGAAATTCAGTTCTCTTTCCTTAGTCCCACTCATCCCATCTGTGCAAAGAAATGTACTGCTCTAGGGAGTAGATGGAGTCAGTGGCTCTACTTTGTTGTGCTGTGGGCTCCACATTCTGGATTAGTCACGTTCCTTGAGTAGGGGTACGTTTATGCAGTGTAAGATAGACAGCAAGCGCTGTTATGTGAGTTTATTAGATACGCAGCATATAAGAAAAAAACTGACTTCTGAGTGCTATTAATCAGGCTTCATTCTGGCCTATGAGAATTTATCTTTCTGGATGCATTTGAAATTTCATAATATCTGCTTAAATGCTATACCTATGTTTGTGGTCATAATTTTCCTTAGTTTTGCTTTTTAATTATGTATCTGCTCTGGAAAAAAATGACAACTGTTCTAAAATTAAAAAATCCATCCCTTGCAATTTGACTTTAAAAATATTTGCAGTCTCAGAAAGCACAGTATTCACCAAGCAGTAATTAGTTGCAACAAAGATTTGTGATCAAAAGAGTTCTTTTCAGCTTGTTGAACAAGGATAGAGTCAAAAGTCATAGGAACAAATGCATAAAGAAAGGATGTGGATGGTATCACAGATGTAACATTCATCCCTTGGGTGCAGTTGGAGTTTCTGTGAGAGTTTTGCTATGAAACTTGATTGAAATTTGCTGTTTAGAGGAGCCACAAAGGAAACATGAAAAAAATTTCATGGGTATGTGAGTCATCAGTACCTGTGTTCCAGTTCTACTGTTATCAAGAGAAGACTTAGGCTTTCTTTTAGCAGCTATGAAGTTGTTCTAAGATAAACATTTACATCTTCTGAGTTTGGCTTAAGTATTATATTAAATTTAAAATATTAACAAAAATATATTTTCTTTTGTAGAAAAAAAATGCATTTACTTTTTCAGTGGAATAAACTTCAACTTTTTTTTTTTTTTAGAGCAAATGGCTTTATTTTTCTACAAAGCAAAATAAGGAACATAGGCTTTGCAAAAGAATGATCAGGGGCTCAGTGCATAGAAAAGTTTTAGATCATCATGAGAACACATAGCAAAGTCTTCTGTCTGTCCTCTGTCCTCACTTCCTTAGACCAGATGCCCTCAAAGGCATGTCTTTTCTTTTCCTCTTTGATAATGGTGGCTAAGCAAGAAAAAAACCTCTGTTTAATACATTTTTCTTGATTCTTATGACACGCACTATTGGCATCGCTTCAGAAATGCTCTTTAGCAAAGCTTCCTTCTAAGGGTCAAGTCCTTATGTTGAGATGACATTCACCACTGTTGACACTTGTGTAAGCTATCCAAGAAGGTGACATGCATTCCAATAATCTGTCAACACCTTATCTGTGGAAGCTACTCACAGGTTACATATTCTTGAAACATAGGTCACATTTTTCCAAAAGCAAGTGTAATATCAAATTAAGGTCACAACCTTGATACAGATGTGTACTGATTTGTCTGTTACACTAAGCTGTGAGAACTAAGCAGAAAACAATAAGATGGTCTTTAGAATCTGTTAGAGACCATGAAGATTTTATTCTTTCTGTATAGATTTTTGACTGTGTAGTAGCTGTAGTACTTCAGTATTTGTGACTGAAGCGTTGTCATATTTGTAGTGCTGGTATTGGGTATGGCAAGTAAGAAGAAGGTATAGGAAACACCTCTGGCACTTTAATGAAATTCTCTCTACTTTCAATGAATAAGCATCCAAGCTCTGTAATTATGTACAAGTGATAGACAATGCAGTGTTTATTCCTATGTCTGCAAAGACTGTTTTATCGATTTCATTCTTTTACCATTTTAGATAATATTGCTGTGTCTCTTATGTGTATTTACTGTACCAGGATTGAAATATTCCAATGGTTGAAACCTTGTGAACTATCTGCAGTAATGAAAATGTGTTTGTGTGCTGCTCTGTGCTCTGCTATTCACTACAATAATACCTCCAGTCTCTTCAGCAGGCATTTTGAAGGCTTGATTTTGAGACTCAAAATGGAATTTAGGAGAGTTGCAGGTCATGTATTTAGAATTTTTTTTCATTAAATCAGTCCACTATATTTTGCAGATATAAAAGAGTTTTATGTCTTTATATTTTTTTAGGTTTTTTTCTAGCATGTAAATTTTGGAATGGAGAAATTGGATGATGCAATTTGACAGCTGATGTTTGACTGGTTTGCATTAACACTTTGTCCAAGCACTGCTTTTATTGCATGTAATACCCCAAATTATTGACACTTCCATGAATCATGACCAAATGTCAGAGTAGCCAGCATCCTAATTCTGCAGCTCCTGATTTCAAAAAGAAGACATCTGGATGGAAAACACTGGATGTGAATTGATAATTAAAATATAATTGCTGCAGAAATGTATGTGGGCTAGCTGTTAAGGGACAAAAGCATGACAGGGATTGTTATAATGGTTCTCTGTTATAACAGGCCATGTTCCTTTGCCCAAAAGTACTTCCAAGCACTTTTAAAAGTGTTACTGCAGGTATAGCCTGTCACCTTTTATTATCTGCAATCCACTCTGTCAGACTATTACCCTTTTAAAAGCAACAAATTACATCATTTATCAGTGCTTTCATGTAGCGCCTCTTTTATTAATATCTCTTTTATCTGGACCTTTCTGATAGGTGACAGGTTTTTTTCAGTAGTGATTTTCAGACTTATATGTGGTGCAAATGATTTTTCTTCATGATTTTCCCTTCCCTTATTAGTTTTTTTATACTTTTTCCCCTTTTTATGATTGAGATGTGTTATGGCAAGCTTATTCTGTGATGCGTGATGTTTCTTTTGTTTTTTAGTACATAGCACTGCTTGAGTGTAGCCTCAAAGAAAGACTGCTGTTTATGGCACTTCTTTTCAGGTACATTAATTTAATCGAGTGCATTATGGCCTGAGCAGTGTGATGTTTCTCTTGTGAATGACTCATTTTGGGGCTGGAAGTCAGCTGCCTGTTTCACCAGAGGTGCTTTGAGGGAGCCTCTGGGTCACCACAGAAAATGGACCTCCATCTGTTGTTCCCCTGTGTTAGTTCAGGCCAGGCTTAGATAGTTCATTCCTAAGGTAAGGCTGGACAAGCTGCTTGAGCAGATGGCCTGTTCTGGGTCCTGATGCATGGCTGGGATTATCCCACAGAGCCCCATGTGGATGGATGGCTCCCAGGCCTCAAGAACAGATTTCTGGAAAGAACTTGTGACCTTCCTGAGTTTCCAGTCACTAGGGTGATGCTGTGGTGATGATTGGGTGGCTACAGCTGTTAACTTCTTACCTGACTTTACTTCACATTATCTAACAATGCATTAATTCATTCTCCTGTGCTGGTGTAATTAATGGTATTAATTACCATTATATAGCAACATACTTTGTGATGTCTATTTCTGTGGATAATGTACCTCCAGCTTGCTGGTGAGTGATGTATTTTAAAGGATGCTCTTTTGAAGTCGGGAAAGCAAGCGATGCTGTTGATGTAGGAGTGGTCAGGAGCATCAAGTGCCCAGCTGTAGACTCAGGGCATTCTTTGGGGTCCTGGAAGCATGGCCAAGCTAGGCCACCAGCACACAAGGTGAGGGTCAGGATCAGAGGAGAGCCAGGGTGAGATGTAGGAAGGATGGGCAGGCAAGGCCACAGGGATGAGCGGGATGCCTGTGGGTTGGGGACTGGCCCCAGGCCAGTGGATGAGCCTGGTTTGGCGATGGTGGTCACTTGGGTAAGGTCTGGGTCTCCCTCACAAGACCCTACCGGGGAAGATGTGGCAGTCTGACAAAATTATTCAGTATTGAAAGTAACTTACATAGAGCAGTTTCCTAATATATCAATTCGAACAACTGTGAAATATTTAAAAATTATTGTAATGTAATTATTTACCACCATAGTAACTAAGATACAGTGCTTGTGAAAAATATTTCAGTATAGCATTCATAACAATCGCAGTATGGTTGTCTGGTTTCTGTTATAAGAATCACAGTTTTTTGGATAATATAAATTCATTGAAAAAAGATAAAAGCTATATGTAAATAAAAATTCAGATTAAATTCTTCCAAAAGGTTTTTTTGCAGTGAGTTTTCCCTTTCCACATGTGCATTAGCTACAGGAATCTGGTGATCAATCAAAAGATGATCCCATCCTTTAAAGAGATGTAGAAAACATAATTGGTTGAAAAACAAGTTATAGCCAGTTGCTGCAGAAATTTAATGAGTCTTCAGTTGAATGAATTACTTTATTTGAATTTCTTATTGAAAGAATTCCTTAAGTTGCACTTGCTGCAGAGACTGATATTAGATAGAGATTATTTTTCATCTCAGATGAAGTTGCTAGCAATAACTGCAGGGCGTTTTGCCCCCTGTGGTATGAGAAGGACTAGGTTATAACTTCTCCTAAAGCTCTTAATTCCTCTTCAGGTCAGCTTAAGGAGAACTATTCTCTGTGTGTTGAACTGGAATTGGGTGGCAGAAACATTAAAAGAAACTGTTCTTAAATTATTTATGTGTGGTACTAAACACAGACCATCTGACAGATGAATACCTGAGCATAGATGAATGGCAAGTACTGCCTTAATCAGTAATGAATGGTAGCTTATGCAAATGAAACTGTAAGCACAGGATGGGTGCATGTTCACATTTCAGAAAGGAATATGTGGAGGACTTCTCCATATGACAGGGAAGATGTTGCAGTACCCAAGTGATGCACTTTCTGTTGGGTTTGCATGTGCAGTATGGGCTTCATACAGGCAATCATGAAATACAGACCTGACAAAGGGTTGTAGCACGTGCATCATCTCCAGGAAGAGCAGAATGGCATGATGCCTTTTCTGACAGTGTAGTTTGGTGTCATCACCTTTGTCATCAAGGCTATGTCCATATGAGTGAGATGAAGAGATGCTGTGGGGTCAGCATCCATGGGTCTGGTTGGCTGCTTCAACCCAAGAGGCATGCTTAATGATTTGTATGAAGAAAATTGTCTTAAAAGATTTCCAGACCAATTACAAGAAAAATCAGCAAGCTAAAGAGTTATTTCTGATTTAAGGATAGTTTATGATATCTTGTTTGGAGACAAATCAGAAACTTAAAGTTTTTTCCGATATTTTCAGGGACATGCAATCTCTTCTATTGATCCATAAAGCTGAGTATTTGTTCAAGAATTAGCATCCCAATCCCTATTGTCTCTTTCTCCTTAGAACTGACAAAGAACATGGGAACGACTACTGGTTTGACTATGTTGCATTGTTGTCCCTAATATAAAACATTAAACATTCTCTTCTTGATTTTAATCCCCAAGTGGTTTGGAGATTACCTCAGCTCTTTTATTAGATCATCAAATACAAGTTCTCATTAGTCAATGGATCTCAGTCTAAACCCTGGTCTTCCTTTTGTGTTGCCTCAGAGGAGCAGAAAGTACAGTTTTATGAAATAACATAACTACTTCTAAATTAAAAAGGAAATCCTTTTTTTGTGATGATGAATTCTTAAATTTAGCACTCGTTAGGTTCATAGCACACTGAAAACATAATTTTCCATGCTGAAGAATATTGTCTCATTGCTTATATTTCTCTCCTAATTTGCTTTAATTGTGGACACATCTGGGCAAAAACTAGATTTTGCTGCTGAGCACTGTAGGCTTCTGATTTTTAACTAAGCATATTAGACACTGTCCTAGTGAAGTATCTACAATAAAACTTCAATTGCAACTGTTGTTGATAATACTTCTGACAGTTTGATCATGGTAAAAGCTTAATAAGATTTGCTTGCGCTGTGAAATTCTGTTTGAAAAAAAATCTTCAGTATTCTGTTCAGTAGATTTGCAGTTAGTGTGAATGCAGGGGTGATGGTGTTTAATTTAGTTTAATTAGAACTAAATCCTTTTGTTTTCCTTCTGTTAACATGGTTCATGCTGAGCACAGTTAAGAGCACAATTTCAGTTTATTCCTTCTCCTTCACCAGGTTTGATAATTCACCTGCAGTAAGAGGTTTAACAGGCTTCACCAGTCTAAACTCAGGGAGGCATATGACTCTGTGCACGTGTTCCTGGGGGCTCAGATTTTGCTGCTCAGAAAATTACTTGGAGGAAAATTTCTGTCAGCACTTTGTTTCATCTAGGGTTCATGGTCAATTTTACATAAGTGATGGGCTTCTTCAAATGACTTCATCTATGATCCAAAGGTACAGATACTGATACCTATCTTTTAAAGCTACATATAATGGTACTGATAGATGCTATAGTGCAATAAAAATACCTTGTTACACATCTATTGATATAGATAACTCTGAGATATTTTACAAATTACTATTGAGCTGTTCATATTTTATTGTATGGTTTGTGTGCCAAGACACTGTGTATCAGAGTGATAATAGAAAAGATTTCTGTCAGACTTATAATAGAACATTTAGGAGTGAAAATGTTCAGTTAAATTGATACTACTAATAGCCTTCAGAATGTGCTGTGCTAGGCATCATATACTTGTAACTAATTTTACAGAATTAATCATTCTAGTTGCTGTATAAAGTTAAGGTCATATGTGACTTTTGGGTTTGTTTTTTTGTCTATGGAATATCTAGTGTTGAACTTTGCTTCACTATGTTTCTGTCAAATGTGCTACACAATGCTTCTAAATATTTCCCAGGTTGTTTTTTATTTTGTAACTAGAATTTTTTACATTCAGGGTGGAGGAAAAGAATATCTGCTATTATACCTGTAGGGAGGGGTGGTTTATATGAATAAATGATTGACGAAGAAAGATAAATTATAGATGTACAGAAAATAAGCTGTCACTTGGTTACCTATGATCTTTTGCTTTCCTGATTATTCTTAGATATTTCTTTCCTTTTGTGTGTGCTGTCATGCAATCATGGCACATTAGTTAACCTTTCTGTGTAATCCCTGTGTGTTTGGGTTTTTGCATTGTTATATTTATGTCTGTAGACATTGATGTCTCGAGAACAGGGGTCGTGGGAGGAACAAGGGAGATTCAGATGCAGATATCACTATGATTTTCTTTGTGCTTAGGAATTCTTCAGTATGAGGTTAATCATCTTCCTCCACAAGTTGTTCTCAAGTGACTCAAGAAATATTTGTTGTCTCTCAGTTTGAATATTATACATGAATACTACTATGTATTTAACTGCTTCCCATTTCCTTGTGTTTTACATGAAAATTCTTCTTGTGAAAATATGTATACAGTTATTTATAGCCTCTTTAAAATCAGGTTTGCTTAAATTATTTTTTTCTTCTATTGTATGTTCTGGTTTATGGTAGTTCTGTGGGTTTGACCTTCATTATCTTCCCTTGTGAACTTTCTTTCTTTGTATCGGAGCTAAGTCATAGCTCTCTGATGTTTCACTTTAATATCTGAAACATCATTGATGTTTAATATTCATAGATGAAAAGCGAAATTTAATATCTCCATGGATTCTAATATATATTAAACTGATGATTTAATGTGTTTCCTTTTTGACTCCTCCCCAGATCTGAGAAATTTTAAAGTTCAGACTTTTTTGAGTATTGAGATATTGATCTAAGAGAAAAGGGGGACTAATAACATTAATCCCTGTAATTCTAACAGTCATCAGTAAAAGTCAGTTTTTAAAGAACAGGTACTTCATGGAAGTAGCTGTCATCGTGTAATTTCTCCTCTGTGTCTACATGGGCCTGCTTGTGGAGAGAATTGTTCTTTTCGGGAGCCCTGGAGTTTGCCTTAGAGCCACTGAAGCATAGCAGGATATCAGCTCAGCTGGGGAACATGAGGACACTGAGTTCAGCCAAGGTAGTGTGAGGGGAATAAAAGTGTTTTATGTTTATGCATAGAGACTTTGCAAAGACAGAAGGGAGACTCAGCTAAGCTCTCAGCCAGGCCTGATGAAAGCCAGCCTGCAGGCAGACGTGAGCCTGCTGGGACGAACGTTCCTGCAGGGCCAGGGTTAACTGGAGCCACAGCTGGGACCCTGCAGGAGGGGATGCTAGCTGGAGTTGGCTGGAAAGTGGCCCTCGGACAGGGAGGAGGTCATTGGAAGGGTCTGTCACACCTTGCTGCAGCTGTTCACAAGGGGAGAGCATACTGACATTGGCTGCCATGGCTTTTTGCAGTATTTAATGACTCTTGAGCACAGAATTTGCATTAATTCTCGCTGCAATGCCACAGGATGGTCTGAAATACAAGATATTTCGATATAGTAACTAACATCAGCATTCTCATACTTAAATGGTGACATCTGCAGGAGTTGTGTGTAACAATAAAAATTAGGATGACTATATTAATTTATGTAAACACAAATTTAAATACCTAGCTTTGGAAATGGGATGGGTCCTAGTTCTTAGAAAACTGGACGTCTCAACTCAACTCACACTGAAAATTAGGAAGACTTTTTCAAAATCTATAAAAATGGTCCATAGCTAAAGTGTATATAAATTATTTTTCCAAAAGAACTATGATAAATGCATTTAATGCTCACCTTCATTTGTTGTTTTGGGTTTTTTAAAAAAAGGATTTTTCATTTAAAATTTTTGCTCATAGCTCCAGACTATTAATTTCATGTCTGTATAGTACAGGGCGGAAAAAAAGTGTGAGAAAAATTGAAGGTCAAATCTTTGAAGCTACATTTTAGTTACAGTAGCTTACCCTGCTCAGTGATGTGTAACCATTTCCTACCAAAAGAGTGGGAGATGAGGAATTAGAAATTAAGCCTCAGTATATCAATCAAAGCTGTTCACCTCAATTTAATATGCTTTTCACATTCTGGCTGTTGATAAAATTAGATTTAACTAATCAGAGTAGTCCTTTTAGTGAAATATACTGTGATTGGTTTTTTAATTGAAAATTATTGGCATAAAATGCAAAGATCATCTGAAATTGCATTACACAGAGGAGATCATCAGTTTGTCCAATACCAAAATTTTTGGTCCAGGAAAAAAAAGAGGTCATTGTTTGAATTTGAATCTCTTATAAGTCTTCTCTCCTTCCACTCTTGTTTTCATTTTCCCACATGGGGATGGATTTCTTTGAATATGTGAATTCTTTAAATATACTCTCGCTGCTTGGGGAAAACTCAGCATTGATACAGGCACAGCCAGAAGTACAAGAAGTGTTTGATCAAAATTTTTAATAGTTTGGTAATTTTAAGTGTGTGAGACCTTCGGTGTCTTTTTAGGTTTATAACATATTTTAATCTTGAATATTTTAATTATTTATAAACATTTCAGTCATTTGTCCACTTTAATAAGGGGTGTTCATTGCTGCTTCACAAAATAGTGTTAGGTTGGATTGGAAGTATGAAGTATTCATGAAGCATGACACAGATATTTCATTCTCAGACAGGGAAAAGCATGTTACAGTAAATAACTTAATCTTGCTTATTTTTAGGAAATGTAGCCTCCTGGTACTTGTCTTGGTTCTTTGTCCATTTAGTGATCATGTTTCTTGTTGGTTTGTTTGAGGGCTTTTAATAAGCATTTTATACTTGCTATTCTTAGCCTTTTCCAATTACTAACAAAGTAATGCTGTTCTCAAAGTTTCATGTATTTCAGGGTCAGCAACAAGAGCTAAGAAGTTGAATAAATAAGAACATTTAATCTAGGAGAGAAAATAATTTTCATGTCCATGAAAGTGTAGCTGCTAGAAAGGAAATATGTTATTCCTGTCCCCGGTGAAAAGAACAAAGAAATGAAAGGCTTAAATTATGGCAAGTACCGCAGGTTAGATGAAAGGGGAAATTTCCTAATTGCAAGAATAATGAAGTATTGAAGGAAATTGCCTTGAGTGCTTGTGCAATCTCTGCTATTGGAAATCGGCAAGGGCAGATGTGATTGAGGCATTCCCAGTCCAGATTTGAGGTGAGGTAAGATTATACCTCAAAGGAACTTCCAGATACATTTTTATGATTCTGCAACTGATTGTTGAATTTCACACAAAAAATCCTTTAAATTTTCTGTAGCAGAGGATTTTTTTGGTGTTAATTATTTACAGGTGAGCCAAATCTAATCTGGTTTAATATGTTAAGGTATTTCTTTTATAATTTTCTTATTGTTCCATTGCTAGAAAGTAAGAATGCAAAAGATTTTCTCACATGAATGGAGTACAATCAACAGTGCTATTTTGTAAAATCTCCCTCAATTTACTCAATTTTTAGAGAATTACCTATAAAAAAGGAATAAGTGTGGGAATAGCATGACTTAAAAACTCTTACAGGAAGGGTAATGACTGGGGTACTGATTATGAAACAAGTATGGAGCTAAGTCAGATTGAGAAAGCATGATTAGACTTAAGCAAAAAGTAAAATTAAAATCCCCAAAGACTACAGACTATTAATAGTAGTAAAAATAGTTATGGTGCAGGCTGGAAAAAAAATGCAGTATATGACTTTACATAGGGAAGTGAAACAATGTCTTTAGTTCAAAGCTTAGGAACTATTTTAAGCAGATCGTGATCATCTGTGAACATGTACAACCGCAAAGAATTTTAGTTCCTTTAGGTGCAAACTTCATTCTGCTAGAATCACTAGGAAGACTGTCTTTGGTCTCATTAAATCTGCATTGAGTTCACGCAAAGCGCAGAAATTGTCATGCTCCCAAAGACCCTGTAAGAGGTCTCCTTATCAGCCTCGTGTTAAGATGACTGAACGAGAATGTAAACCTGTCAGTCATGTTTAATCGGCTTGTTTTCTGCAGCAGCCTGTGGACTTTGTTTGAAAATCTCTTAGACAATGGAAATTACTATCCAGTGCCCACATAAGAACAGAATTCCGAGAGAATGAGTAATAATGCCTATGCTGCAGCATCAGAAGTCTGCTGATAAGAGTGTTTTCTCTCATTTGGGCAGATTAGTTTAAGGTCGTCCTCAAAGTGCACGATGATAATTCTTTTCCAACATGGGTTCATTACTTTAGTTAACTAAACATTGGGTTTTTTCTTCAATCCAGCATAACAAAAACTGCAAATTGCAAGATTGGTTATTAATGCCAAATGCTTGAGTATTCTGCAAATACATGCAATGGAACATGAATTTTGTTGTGACATAGGTCAGCAAGAAACTTTAAAAATACTATTCAAACAAATCCATATTTTCCCTCTATTACTAAAAATGTGCAGACAACTACGTAAAATAAAAAGTCACTGTATTTCAGCTGTATGCTGTTTCATTGTATGGTGATGTAACTGTAGAGATTATAATTTAAATCTCATTAAAATACTCATATAAAAATCTAATGCGTTTCTTTTTGAACTACCTAACTGTAGTGAACACTCTTTACTGTTTATAGAATCTGTTTCCTAAGAGAGTGCTTTTCCAATAAAGGAAATGCAAAGGTAAATTACATCAGAATTTATAATAAGAAAATAAGATTTTTAATCACCACTGAACAGATAAAGCAAGAAATGTATTCCTGCCTAAAATACCCGACACTTGTATCCTGCAAAAGCACTTTTTGTGTTAAGTTAGTGCTGTACCCAATGCAAAACAATGTGACACTTAGCATAGTGAAAATGTAAAGACATTTTTCTAAACTTCAGGAAAAATATGTATATGAAGAGTCAATTAAGAAAAAAACCCTATCCTTGAATTGGAAATGAGATGAGTGAAAGTAAAACAAGAAAAGATGGGCTTAGATATTTCAGTTATAGAACAAATCTGTCAGCAGCTTAGGTCAGCAGATAGAAAGAGATGGGAGTTGCATGGTCTGAGGAATTTTTTTTTAATAATCCCTTAAGTCTAGACTCTACCTCCTGTCCTACAGTCAGTTCAAATTGTGTCATTTGGAAAGCCGGGGTTCACTGCCAGGTCACCTTTGGCAATTCATGATGCTTCACATTCAACAGATATGAAGTACAAACTCCTCTGGAGTTCTGTGCTCATGTTTTAACTTAATCTTCATTGCTGCAGTTTTGTGACCTGAAATATATAACCATAGTGCAGCAATAACAGCTTTTTACACCTGTCTATAAAAGTCTCTGTAATGAAATGCTTGAGGAGCTTGGCATTTTCTAAATAACATTATTAACGCCTTTGATTTGGAATTGATGGCATGATTTTAGTGGGTTGTCCATGATAATCTAGAATCTGCAAGCACAAAAAGCGTGATGTAAGTGTTTTGAAAATGAAATAACCTTGAGTCATTCAGATGTCGCAGACTAAATCAAGTGATGCCCTTTTTTTGATGTGCTGGGCTAATTATTTCTACTAATGTAAATGTCAGTGCAATGAACACATATTTACTGTGGCATAGCAAATAAGTGGCACAGGAAATCTGAGCATATGAAGAAATTCATCATGTCCTAAAGTCTCCGAGCCAAGTAAATGGAAAACAATTCACTTTCACATTTTAAAAGTGTTTTAAAAGTACATAAAATTGAATAAAAATAAAAGGCAGTAATCATATCTCAATATATTTTGATTTTTAAATTAGTTTTGAAATATTCTACATTTAGTGCCTTTACCATCTTCTCTTGATAGCAAATAGTAGTTCTCTACATTTTACTGGCCAGCCTTGGCTCCATCATCAATGCCTTTCCAAAGGGCAGCAATTTTGGCAGTAGTGGCTGCCCAGCAGGGGTGCAGGACCAATGGGATCTGCCTGTGGATGGCATGGAGATGTGGGTTCTCTCCTGTGCAGAGCAGCTACTGCTCACCCCAAACCATGCCACTGCATGTCCTGCAGCCACTGCTCCCCACCTGGAGGGACAGAAGCCTAGAGAAGGATCCGGACAGGAAATGTCGCCTGGAGCTTCAAAACTATCAGCTGGTATTTTTAGGCCGTGCAATGCCTGCTCCTGCTATCTTTAGGGAATATTCATGGTGGATCCAAATTGCTGCGTGTAATACTTTCATTTTATGGTGATGGGAGCTTCACAGGCACTTAAGGGCTGTATTGTACCTGTTCTGTGTGCACATCTCAGTTCAGATATGGGGCCTTTTTTGTTTTTTAACCTAACAGTGAAGATATACAGGAAAGAACAGCCACACAGGCTGTGTTCAGAGCTTAAGCACAAAAGGTGTAGAGATGAGATAGTGTGATGCTTGGGTTTTTTACCTTTTCCATAGATCAGGCTGCCTTACGTGGACCACATCATTAGGGGAAAATAATATTTTGGTTTTCATCTTTAATATCCTCACCCAGTCACACATTAGAATGGATTTTGCTTGAGCCCTTGACTTCAGATTTGGCTGCCATGTGCTAATATTTCTCTTTGATGGTCTTGTGCTAAAATGTACCGTAATCAGAAAAAGGAGAAAACTTTCAAAATAAAGTGTTTTTATGACTCTTCTACCTGCTGAGGATGAAGCTTCATGAGAATGTCTGTCTTCATATGCTTTTGATTATACTGGAACAGAAATTTGATGAATGAAGATATTGTGATTTTGCAGCTGGTTTATAATGAACATATGGTTTTATACCCAGTGACACCATTCTTAAAAAAGTTACCCTTAAATTTATTTTGACGAAGGAACGAATTTAATTGCTCAGTGAGTTCTGATTCTTCTGTTATTGACTTTGTTGATCAGAGTAGTTGGTCAGTGCTTAGACGCCTGAGAATGATCTGTTAGAAAGATACAAAAATGTAGTGAATTACGTGTTTTACACAACACTGTTTACAAACACTATATGGAAGTTTTATTCCAAGAAGAAAGAGGAATCAAACAGTGGTTATTTTTATGTATCTCCTGAAATATCCCCAAAGGTGTCTAAGTACTTCTTCACTGCTTTTATTTCCTGTCCATATCTTTTCCTGAGCGTCAACAAGTGCTCATGTCTAAATAAGATTATTTTGTAAAATTCATTAAACAATTGGAAGTGGTTATGCTGATCATTATATGATGTTGTTGTTAGTGCAATATTCAATTATATATTGGTGTTTAGCAAAATGTTCCCAGAGGCAGTGAGCAAATCTTCAGGCTCAAAATAAATCTTTAATTTCTGTAATTTTATTTTTTTTAAAGGTGCATTTCCATTGATATATCATCTTCCCTTGCCTGAGCCCCCTCTAACTGTCTGCGTCCACAGAGTGAAATTAAAAATAAATGGATTATTCAATGAGGGCACTTATTTCTTAGTTCAAGCTTTCAAATGTCAAAGTAGAGAAGCTTTTTTTTTCTCTCTGAGGGATCTAAAAGTCTGTAAGTGAGTTTTTGGTAATTGTGCTATTTTTTGTGCTTATCATATTCTCAGTAATTGAACCAGATGTTAAGTCTTCTCTGGAGGAGAAGAGTCTTCTCAGTTTATGTAGTACTGTATCGGTCTTGCATCCCGTAAGATTTAAAGTTAATGTGAAAATGAAATAGTTAAGGCAGATGTTATAGGTAACGTTCCTGTAGGTGGGTAAACCCTTTTGGACTGAAACACTTTAAAATGTGTAATGCAGAGGCGCATACTACATGTAACAAATGGTTGGATGATAAATTGTTGTAGGTTTTTTTGGCAGTCACTCAAAATCCAATTCTTTGTATGCAATGAGATACTTGTTATCATACTCATGATGAAAATGGTTCATCAGTTTGAGGCTAAGAGCTATAGGGGCAGACTGCACTATTTGTGGGTGACTTCCAGAAATGTTTTGGAGGGGAAAACCCTGAGTATGTTTCAGCTACTCTGTTGAGCTGGTTTCTCACCCATTTGTATTGATGTGTCAGTAAAGAATACATGTAAGCTTTGCTTTTGTGTGAGATGCTGAGGAGAAGCAGGGGCAGGTGTGCCTGAGTCTTCTCTTTTCTCATATCTTGCCTTCCACCAGAAAGAAGCCTTACTTCAAATGCTGGAAGGAGCCATAATGTTCTGAAGTCATGCTTACATATACCAAAACATTACTAGTGCTCCTAGAGGCATACATGGAACTAACACTTCCTACTATCCCTGGAGTGTTGCTGCCATTTAAGTACATAAAAACTCAGGATGTGCAAATAGCAAATGTGTATTTCCAGAATACCATGCCTCCTGTGATGTATGGTTCACTAATTTTCTTACACAGACATTAATAATCCTTGATAATAATTTTTTTCTTTTATGGGTTGGAACCCAACCTTATTTGGTTATTTATTAAAACACCTAAACCCACTTTTGAGCGGAATTCATTATGCATTTTATAGCATAAATTTAATAATTTTGGTCTGGCAGTTTATACATTACCCCTAAAATGAGGAATTTCTTTTGTTGCCTTTAGCATTTATACTTACATTTTGTGATTAATTTTATTTCACTTGAGTTCTTCAGTTTATGGTTAAATATGTGTTCAGCAAAAATTCAGAATCCAGATTCATTAGCACACTCCATCTTGTGCGTCAAACTCACCCACTCAGAACTTGTCATTTTGAGACAGGATGTGGAGTTGTATGGGCATTCTGGTATGTACTTAGAAATAGCAGCACTTGGTGATTGTTATTAGCCAGCCACTACACCAGAGGGTCAGCCTATGTATAGCTAAACCAGACCTGCTTCTAGTTGGATGCAAAACAGTTTAAATAGTCAACATAGCAAAAAAAGATGGAGAACTGAGTAAGAAAACTATGAAGGGGAAGACAAATGCTAGAATAAGAATACTACATTATTTTTCTTGGCTTTTTTCTTCTTCCACAACTAGAAATGCTTTAGAAATGAGAGCTCTTCCAGTCATTATCATCTGCATAAAAGAGGCATGTGAGCATGCTTAGGGTTTTACTATGGAGCCTTTTAGCTGTTTTAAAAAATTCTAGAAACTAAGGTCTTTCGAAGTGCAATTTGTTTACCCTTAGGCAGAAATGAAATGGAGAAACTCATTTTATCAAGTGCTTTTGTATCTTGTTAAACAATATAGCATCTTGGAAAAAAAAGGGAAAGAAAACATCTTTCATTTGCTGACAAGGGAGATATTTAGTTGAGCGACCAAAGGCAGTTCAGATTTCTTCAGAGCTAAAGAACGTGCACTGCAAAACGTGCTCTTCCCAGAGTTTGTCTGTGCAGCTCAACATCCCTTTCTAAGCCCTGCTTCATGCTGACTGCACAGGTGAAACTAGTGTGTACACAGAGTGAATCTCATGGAGTCCAGTCCCTGTCGGGGCCACCGTGTTCAGTCAGCATTGAGGTGGTGCTGTCTGAATGCTGGTTGTGCAAAGTGACACGCGAGAGCGTTCTATTGAATTCCCCTTGCACTGAAAGGATGTTAGAGCTGAAAAACTGCCATGGTACAATGTGAGGGAGTTAAGGGATTTATTAAAAAGAAATCCCAACACTCCAAGCAATACTCTCAGTTGTTAAGCAGGAACTTCTAATGGCACCAATACAACGGTTTGTTTCCTATTTCCTCTTAGGACAATGTTGCTGTTCCAAAATATGAGCCACAGCAAGACTTCCATTAGTTTTTATCAATAATGTGATATTTGGATTGATATTTATCCTTTCTCTAGATTAATTTTAGTGGAGATATTTATTTAACTATATTATGCTTGCAAGAAAGTCTCTTGGTACATTAGACTTGTAAATGCTATCAGGTAAAGTAACTACATGTAATTAATATTTTTAAAGAGTAATGGCATCAAAATGCAAATAGATAATAGGAAATCATCTGTAAACTCTATATTTGGCTTTCTTTCAGTGTCCTGCAAACTTGCCATTTAAATAACTACTTTTATAGAAAGGTCACAAAAGTAAACTTTATCCCGCTTTTGACAGTTTCGATAGTCTTGCATTTTTGGAGCCAAGTGATTCACACCAGCTGTACCCATACTGAGAAGGATACAAGTTTAATTGAAGTGCATCTGTCTGGGTTTGACTTTTAAAGAATCAGTTACTGCTTTAGAGTAGATTATTTTAGAAATTTGTGCTGAAGAATCATGATTAATGCTGTTGCAGCCTGTGTTTTACCTTATGCTTCTGACTTTAACACCCAAGCAATTTCATAGTACTATTAGAACATTAGCCTTGTCTGAACTCAATAATTACTGAAATTAATGAGATCATTTTAATGACATGAAAGGTTAGATATTTTGATAGCCTGATATATTGTTATCAGTGTTAAGTTCTTCAGTTCTTTTACATGTGAACCTCTGACTTTTGTCATATTAAAATATGACAACAACGTTTTCTTGGAAAATGTCTACAAAAGTGGTAATAGAATAATAAACAAACTAGATTGAAATTTGACATTATGTAACATTAGTTACCTTCAATACTAAAACTTGTAGAAATGTAGAAATGCTAGTAGAGTGTGATGTATTTTCCTCAGTATTTCAGGGATTTGCTGAAGAGCACTGAGCTTAGAACGTTTTTCCCTGAATATCCAGCATTCTCAGCTGACCCGAAGCAGATATATTCAGCATAAGTCTTTGTCAGCCAGGATTTCTAGCATCCTTTGCTTGAAGGTAACCAGTCATGCGTGGCATCTGTCACTTCTTGCTTACAAATCCAAAAGCCTTTGAAACCCAGTTTTAAGTATGGCTTAGCAACCAGATCTGCATCATGTAGCCTGGCAAATATTTATCTGTCCTAGAAAAAAGAAAGCCAAATTGAGCATGCTGGGACAATTTCACTGGGAGTCAGTGCAGCCAGTAGTGTAAAATCAATAAGAGATATTGGTGGGCCCAGTGTTCATTGGATTTACAAACTTCAAACATGAAGTGCAAAGCTTCACTGTTACACAGGTATGAGATTTTTGAAGGGCTTTCAGTGTTTCCTAGTAGAAGGCTCATCAGATGTTGTATCCCTGGAACTGCTTTTTGAGTGTGTTTTCTTGTAACTTTGAGAACATTTCTAGCATGCATTTCATATATGCCTTTTGTTCTGAACAACTTACTCATTTAAACATACAATTAGCAGAGCTAGAGCTTTCGTGTTATTCCTATTAGCAATGAATGTACGTTTCATGTACATCTAATGGTGCTTTTTGATACTTAATTTTCATAAAAATACTAGCATTTGGCAGAAAGAATCAAGGTGTGGGGGGAAGGAAAATAATCTTGCTTAGAAGCAAAAAGCGTTTTTACCCTCACCCAGATATTTGGAGTTTGGAAGGGAGAAGTCAGCTTAACCACACATTGTATGGGGATGAATTTTCTGGGTGTTCTATGGGGGTGGGAGTGGTGTTCTCAGGTATTTTTCCTCTTGTCACTTATCATGAAGACCTACAGGATTTGAAAGTGCTTTGAGAATTTCTTTTGATGTAGTCCTTTAACCCTGTGAGAATAACAATAACTTAGTAGCAGCTATTAAATAAAAACTTACAAAAAAATTAAAGGGAAACATTGCAAAGTGCAGAGTAACTATAACTCCAATTTTGCACAAGTGATACTTTGAGGAAAAAATCAAAGTCCTTCATGAGTTGAAGGAGAAGGCATTTTTGAAGCCTGTTCAGTTTAAGTGGTCTGTTTAATCTCCATGAGCTTCTTGCCAAGCAGTCATATTGGAACACTGCTGAAAAGAGAAATGTCAAACTCCAGATGTTTGATATACTTCAAATAATTGTTTGTCAAGAACTAAATTTACTGTCTTCTCACAGTATTTAGAAAAATAGTTTCATTTACCACTGTAAAATTTCAATATTTGCATTGAATAAGCTGAATATGGCTACTGCCATGAAACACATATGTATGTATATATTTATTTGTTTGTTTATTTACTGTTTTCACAGACACTTCCTCTGGGGCTTGGAGATGGACAGCTCTTTACCTGGACTGATGGCCTGAAAAGGAAGGACTGGCATGATTATGAAAGCATTCAAAAAGATGCTATGCGTTCAGGTATACATGAGTTCAGAACAAATTAATGTGGTTTGTTTAGTTATTCTTTCTCTCTGTGACTGTTCTTTTGAGTCCTTTAGGAGGCATTTCTAACAACTTTTTTATTGCAGCACGGTCATCATACTCTGAATTGAGAGGTCAGACCAAACACACAAATAGCTTATCTCTGAAAGCAGCTGAGTGACAATGTGTTTCCTGCTAGTAACTATATAATGATTGTACAATCAGCAGAAATGTTATCAACAAATCATTTTTCATGTTGAAGTCAGTTGTCAGACTGTGACCAAATAGAGTGTTGGTTTGCAAAAGGACTTATGTTACAAATAAAGCCAAATAGTCCCTAAATCAATGAACAAAACCTGAGTTTGATACCTATAGCTGCAAAGAACCTTTGGCACTTTTACCATTGCCGACCTCTGATCCTTTAGTCTTGCTAAAGCAACTTCATCTCATTTTCAGTTCACAGTTATTTGAAAATGTGAGAAAATTGTGTTTGCAAATAGACTGAATGACACTGTTACAGTGAATAATGTAATTTTTATGCACCTTCACGTGCTACATCCCATACATGCAGAGAGTATGGTTCGTGTTCCTCTTTCTGTCATTAGAGAATGTTCAGGTTTGAATTCTTCTTTTGCAACTATTCAACATAAGATGAATTAAATTAGAAGGAAGGAAGAGAAACAGCAGTTGACTTACACCTTAATCAGTGTTTGAAAGTCATTATTTTACAAAGGCCAATCTACTATTGTAAAACAAATTATGCTGTCTTGATCCCACTGTCTTGAGACAGCCAAAACCTCCCCCAGAATATCTCTATAACTGAATCTCATTGACAGATTCATAGGACTTGGTAAATGCTTAATTTTGCAGGAGCCTGACTAGTGAAATATTGCAAGTGTATGTTAATTTTGTAAGCTATTTTTCCTTTTCTCTTTTGAATCTTGATCACTAGACAAAGAAATTATCCTTTCCTCCCACATGTGCTTAGGAGGTAAAAAAGGTGTGTGGGGGGGAGGAAATTATTCTAGTCCATTTGGTAGTTGTCAGATCAATAATTGCTGTGTTCCAAATTGCTAAATGTAAAATGACAAATATGTAAGAGAAAATGTGCAAAGTAAGAGCAGCATGTGTGCAGAAACTTGCATAATATGTGGGGAATATCATGGTTGCTGGTTGGAATGGATGTGCATGGATGCTTTGGCAATGTACTTTTAGTTTCTAAGTATGTAGTGTGGACCCCATATTTTGGACAATAACAGTAATACTTATGATTGTCTGATGGATAGCTTAAAGCATTGCCAATGTAATGCAAGCCATTTCATGGAGTCAGCTGAGAAACTGTTATGTCACTTTGTAATTCCCAGTCCTAAACCTAACATGGTAACTGTAGTAGTATGTGAATATTAAGATATTCTGACTTATTTACATTTTTAATAAAACATTTTTTTTTTAATTTTGCCATTTGCTGAGCTGGATGTTTTAGAGATATCTTTTAAATAATTTATATTTGTCATCATTATTCAGTAGATTAAAATACTTTTTAATGCTCATTGAAAATCACAATATGATAATACAAATGCAAAGCTAGAACATCTCAATGCACTCTTTTGGGCCATACTATATAATTTTTCTTCCTAATAACATTAGCTGAAATAGATTATTAATTAAAAATCTGTCTGAAAACATGGTGTGAAAGGGCTTCTTGGGATATTTCAGGAAAGGCAGCCAATGCTTACTGTACAGAAAAGAAGAAAGGAGTGAAGTTGTTTTTCTTTATTCAGTCTGGCTGTTTATCTGTAGAGCTTAATATTTTGTAAGCACTGAGAATGAGAATTTCATAATTTCTAGTCATGGAGAGGTACTAGTTTCTTCACAACTACTACTGTTCCATGGCCAAATATTTTGATCCTTTTTCATTCCACCAGTTAAAAGCTATGTTTCTGAATTTGAATGGTCTGTCCTCTTGAAGTCAAGAGTTAAGCCTTTTGCAAGACATGCAGAAGAAAAAGGTATCATTTCTATTTATTTTAAGTCTTTTAGCTTATCTTTTTTTGTCTCTAAAATTACAAATGTCTTGCATATAAATCCTGAAATAAGCTTGTGTTGCTTTTGGAACACCTGAGGTTCAAATGTGTATTTATTATGCTTCTATTGTTAGTTCACATTTTGTTAGCATGGTAATGCTACTTGAGAAGGTACTTAAAGTGAAAGATGGAGAGGCAAGGCTTTACACACAGCCAGAACTTAATTTGAAAGCGCTTGTAAAGACTTCTAAACCAGTTCTAACAATATTAGTTGGTTAATTTTGATAGAAGAATTCAAGAAAACAGGGAAATGCTGTTGGTTGCATAAGTGCTAATTCTTATACTGTTGGTGGAACAGGGAAGTTACCCCTTTAGTTGCTAGTTAACCAAACCCCAATTTTGCAATGTCAAAAAGGAATACATAATTACTTAAATATACTTCTTATCAGTACAGAGTAGATGCAGTGAAATTAAGATTAAGTTATTCAGTCAACCCAATCACTTCCATTCTTCTCTGAATATTAGTCTCTCATTAGCTCAAAACCACTGACCCAAATATAGGAATAGGAAAGCAAAAGCTAACCTTAAAAAAACATAATTCTTAACTGAGCAGTTGTGATAGATACTTTGGAAGGAAGGAGAAAAAAATGAAGGTTAATTGCTTCCATTTTCAAAAGTGAGCCATTAAGTCAATCAGATATTACAATGGAGTGGGAGGGAACAAAAATAAGCTAATCAGAGAAACTGACTTTACTGGAGTTTATAAATCATGCCAGCTTTTTGACAAGAAATCAGAATTTAAAATAAGTCCTGTTTCTATTAATTTCTTTTCCTCTGGGGATACAACTGATGACATGCCTTGATGAATAATATGCCTAATTTGCATTAAAAATATGAGAACTGTAAACAAATGCAAAACCCACATCTGTCAGTTTTTGTTTTGGTAAGTAATAAACAATGTCTTCTGTATATCAGAAAAGTGTTCTTGTGTTGGATTTCAGAGTGGAGGGTGCACCCTACATGATTGCAGCCCGTGTAGCAATGACCCAGGCAGCTCCCGGTGTGTGCATTAGCCCAGCTACAGCAGTGCTCGTTGTGTCAGGACACTGTAAATCTCCCTGCATCTGTACAGAGAGTAGAGATCCTGATGCTGAGGCCCCTGGCTTTGCCATGAATCCGTTGCTGTAGTTGCCATTTCTTTGTTTTAGCAGAGACTTCCCTACTTCAGTTGTAGAGGGAGGACTCTGAGGACATCTCCACCAGTTCAGGGGCATGGCAGCTTCTGTGGCTCTGATAGCACTGGTTTTCCATGGGTTCTGTGCAAAACTAGGAGTCTGAGATCCCTCAGTGCTCCCATGAGGGATGAGATTCACAGGAGAGAGCCATGAAAGCCTTCAGAAGCGTGAAAAGACATCATGTTGGTTTCACCTCTGTTTATGTCCTGGTTTGTGAGACTAAAATACCTCAAGAATCAGTCAATGTCATTGTTCCTCCATTTCTGAAAGTTATTTTATCTATTTCACTCCAGAAATTCTCAGCTTTATCGTCAATTATGAGTAGCAGCAGTAATGATGAATTACAGCCCTTCTCAGATAAGAGGAAGGATTCATATGTGTGATTCCTGGGCTTTTATAGAAGTGTTGATTGAATATTTATATTCAAATATAGTGCTGTTTCTGATCACGACAACCTATTTCTAACTACAAATGATAGCTTTTCCAATGTAAAGTACTAACTACGAAAGGGTAGCAATTGAATACAAAAAAGGAAAAAATAAGGTTTTATTTCTGAAGTATGTAATCAATTCCATCAGTGATATTAATAACCAATAAGATACACATAGAAAGACTATCTACTGCAAGTATTCTTTGTTTTTCATTTTTATTCTTTAAATACAGTCTTTTATTCTTTCCTTTATAAGACTTTGGAGGTATTTTTGTCTGATTTCACATGTATGCTGAAATGAATACATTCTAATAGATGGATTGAAAATTTAGTGTAATAAACTAATTTCTGAGAGAATGATAAAATATAAGAAACTGTGTAAATATCAATGTGCAAAAACCTTTGTCTTCAGAAGAAATTGGCTAAGGAATAGAATAAGTGACTTCAGGGATATGGCTGTCAACCCTTTTATGTTTGACTGTTGAGCCATTTTGGTCTTGTCTGCTAATAAGATCTCAAAGCAAAAACCTTTTAGAGTGTGCCGTAACACCTAGTGTCTATTCCAGCAGTTACTGAGCCATTTGAAGTCTTCATTCCTCCTATTTGTATGTTTAAGCCTTATGGGAAGGGAAGAGATGAAGGTTGTAATTCTTTCCTCTATTCAGTATTGTCTTTACCTTTCTGCTTCTTCAAAATGTTACCTTGACTGGGAGAGGGGGGTTTTAAAGATCTTGACCTTTACATGCCTCAGTGCAGGCATTTCATGGAGATTAGCTCTATAAACAGACAGTATGTTATATAGTTCTACAAACAAACATTCATACGGATTAGTTTTATAAACAAACTAAGCAGAGATATTGAAAAATAAGCGACCTGTGCACGTTTGTGATGACAGTGGAAATAAATTAGAGCTCTGTATTCCTGGGGTAGAATGTCAAAAGAGGGCAAGGGACACGAGTAGTTTTGTACAGAAATAGAAAGTGGTGAACACCTGAAATTTGTGTCACTTAAAGAAATTGTACACTGGTGATCTTTTTCTATCACTTCTCCTCAAATATTTTGTTAATCCTTATAATAATTCTGAATAGTTCCCATTCTTAAATTCAGATGAACTTGTCAAGCTAGTGCCAGAGTGTTTCTAGAAGATATGAGGCAGCATGATACAGAAAGCAACATTAATTCTAATTCCCTATTGGCCATGAAAAAAAGTTAGCTCTGTGATATTTATACAGATAAATGTAATACAAATTTTTGCAGGAAAAAGAAGTATACACTAAAATACTGATGATTTGCCTATGCCATATTTCATATGGAATTATGCACTGGGAATTTTGTCAGCCTTATATATTAAAATTTTATATTAAAGTATATTTTAAAGTTTACTAAATTTAATTTAGGTCTTTGAACTTGCAATTCCTTTAGAAAGAATTTGAGGATTTGCAGTGCGATTGGAACTGTAGTAGTAGCCAGGGTCTCAATAAACAGCCATAACTTAATTTTTCATAGCATTAATCATGAATATGCTTCATGCAGTTTACAATGTATTGTTTGTAAATGAGATAAATGTTTGTCAGTTTGTCTTATTGCAAATCTAACATGATTAAAAAATTCTAAATAGTAATGTTAATCATGGCTTGTCAAGGAGACAGCACATAAAGGATGTGTAATATGAAAGATAGATGCAATCTACTGCAGTTACATAAAGTATTTCACATATTAAAATGCATTTGCTCCATAAATAAAGAGCTGCAGACTGTGATCTGATTCTACCACTCTTAATGCTCTGGGTGTTCTATTGAAAACAGTGAGATCAGCCTGGAGCTGGGTGCCAAGCACAATTAAACTATTATACTCTTAAATACTGATTTGGAAAGAGAATTATATTTTTCAGTGGTGCCTTCTTTAGAAGTTTAAACCCTGATAGCTAGAAAATACGGTTTGGTGTTTTGGTTTTTCATCACAAGGCCTTGTTTTTTGTGAGTAACTACAGACTGGCTTCCTCAGATTGTGAAATGCCATATCACAGTGTTATTGAAGCAGTAGCTTGGGTACACATTTTCACTGGATCTCAAGTTCCAACTTTATATTACACTGCTACAGAAGAAGCTAGGAAGTATAAAGCTGCAGCTGTATAGAATTTGTCTGTCAGAAAACTGTGTACATGATAGAACTAACTCTCGCAACTTAAATCTATGCATAAAAGCAGTTTATGTTTGGCTGTAAGTCAGAGCCAAGCTTCTAATTTAAAGCACAATGCCTGTGTTGCCCTGGCCAGATATGAGGCCCTTTCTGTGGTTGAAGTAAATGTGATTTTTTCCCTGTTCTTCCCTCCATGCACTTTGGAAACTCATCAGTTAAACCATTTAAATGTAATTGGAAAACTAATTTTTAAGAGCTACCAGGGTGACCAAGGAGGGGGAAGCAGAGTTCATAATATGACTCCTGTTATTCAGAACACTGAAAATTATCTTCTGCATGCTTTTCTGTGCTGGGAGTTGGCATGTTGATTTTTACCTTGGTAGGCAGGAAGAAAATTGTGTTTCCAGAAACTTGGCAAGAAATAATCTATTGACTCTCACTGTATCAGTGGTACATATTCTCAAATGAAACTAGTCTCCAAAATTCAAGAAGTGCTCTCCTAGAAAGATTATTAAAGTTGCCAGGTTTTCATCTTTCTCTATATTTTCATCTGTATGGGGATATATGGTTTCAAATCCTTAACAAGCCAAAGTTTACCCTCTAGTACCTTCTCCCATTGTATCTGAATGTTGATTTGAGTGCTCACACAATTTTAAAAAGAAGCCAAAGCAAAAATAAATTTTAAAAAATAACAAACAAAAAGTAATACAACAACAAATAAGTATAAAAATAAAAGTAAATACAAATAAAAAGAAGCAGCAGATGCCATCTGTTTGTGATAGTCCCAAGTACAGTATTTACCTGCTCTCTGTAGCAGTGAAGACCTCTCTTCATGGACTTACATCAGTGATACTGATCAAGAGCTGATATTGGTGAATGTATTTAAAAGGTAATACTTGAAGATTTAATAGTGTTGTTGCCTAAAACAAAAGGAAAATTTACTTTAGAAGGTTTATGTTTGGGGTTTTTTTGGGAGATAGGGGTATGAGAGGACATAGCTAAAATGGATCTTTTAATTTGGCATTTGCACTCTACATTGATGATTCAGTTTTTGGCTCTGTTAGGTATCTTTCTCTTCGTGCTTAAACATTTTCAGAACTATTTAACTAATATTTACTAGGAGTTCTTTGTAGATACTTGGCTAGCTTGGTTTTATGTTTTGTTTTTTTTTTTTTTTTTAAAGAGATGTGTTCTGTAGGAATTCTGGAAAAAGGATTTTATCTACATAGTCTTCAAAAACATGGGACTCATGTGCAGAGAAAGTTTGGAACAACCAAACAGCTTAGGACTTTCAGGCTAGACCTGTCTATGTGTAAGGAGGACAGCTCTATAGACTACCTAAATTGATCTTATTAACTCTTGTGATGGATGATCAAATTTGTCAGTTCAGGGAAATTGTTGCTTGACTCAGTGGAACAAAGAGAAGTCACTGAGTTTGCTGTGAAAACTCAAAAACAGGGAAAGAGAGAAGCAGAGGACACGATTGAATTCAAAAACCCATTCCTGGAATATTGTTTTTGCCTTTTGGTCTTCAAAAAGCCAACAAGATGCTTGGATTCTTAAAAAAAGCCATAAAACCCAATAAGTAGTGCCTACTTTCCTGTCATAGCTTCTTTCTTTTGAAGATATGAATTAAGTTTGCTAGTAAAAAAGTCTATTTTAGTTATCTCCATGCAGTTTATGACTGAAATATGTGTAAGGTGACTTTCTGTTCCTTCCTGTTTTCATTAAATAAGCTGACAGAGGAAAATTATTGGACTGGTGAAACCATTTGTCTGGCATCCAGTGAAAATATGTGAAAAGACAGAGATATATGATTGTTTTGCTATAATTTGCTTTATAGACACTAGCTCATCAAATTATACCCTGTAATCACTGCTTCTCAAGGAACAGAGCTGCCTTTTGGATGGGATTGTGTAACACAAAGTTGTTGGCCCTGCATGCTAGCAGTGAAATGTTGTCTAGCAGAACCTGTCCTCCTCCTAATATAAATAAAGTAGAAAAAGAAACCACATTTCTAGGAGTGACTTTTTGTTCTGCCAACCTGTGTGACAGGTCTGCTGACTACAAGGTAGAAATAAACTTTTTTACCTTTTTTTAATGGGAAATCTTGATTAAAAGTTGCAGGCTATGTTGCCAGTTTTACTAATCAGGACTTTCAGTGGAAAAATGCTCAGATTTTTTTACAAAATCAAGATGCATATTTAAGTTTAATTATAGGTATTCTTAAAACAGAAACAGTCTTTCTCTTGAATTTCTCATTAAATGCTTTACATTTTTTTAAAGACAGCTGAAATAATTTCAGGTTGCCCTGACAATTACTTCTACTTTACATGCTAAGTAATTAGATCACTTGTATGTGCCTTGAAAACTACTGTTAATGTATATGAGGTTACTGGTACTTGCTTCTTGCAGTTTTATTCTGTGCCAGTTTATAACTGATCTGAAACACAGTGTAAAGTGTGTGTAAAGTGTGTGTAAAGTGTGTAAAGTGGGGAAGGAGTAATCTCCAGAGGGCAAGTTGCAGACTTTCTAAAAGGATACTGATTCTGTTGTCCTCCCAGATCTCCTTTCTGAGCAACTCTGGTTACTAAATACTTCAATAATTTTTCCAAGAGACCAATCTATTTCTAATATTGTCACACAAAAACAAAAGAAGCCTCTAAATAAATAACATTGGATTTTTTAAATATATATTTTGTTCTCAGCTTTCACTAAAATGGTTAAACTGGAAAGAAATCTAAACTTCATATGCTTCACAAAAAAAAGTGAAAGCTGTGAGTAGTTAAAGGGCTGACATTTTAATTAGCTGCTGTTAATGAGTACATTAATTTCACGATTATAAGCTGCACCTTTTTCATTGAAGAATCCAGCCTAACCCAGCAGTGCGGCTAATCATCAGGTGCGGCTTATCTATGGACAAATCCCAGCGAAGTGCTAACCTGGAAGTGTGAGCCAGCTGGGCGGAGAGCTGCTGCAGAGGTGCGGCCGGGCAGGGGAGCAGACTTGCCGAGCAGGGCAGCCATGCCGGCAGCAGGGACCCTGAGGAGCCAGGCGGGCTAGCGGTGTGGCTGCGAGGGAGCGGGACGGGCGTGCCGGCGGTGGGGTCACCAGGGAGAGGGATGGATCAGCCGTCGGCGGGGCCGCCGCTGCTGCCAGGCTAGGCAACCTGAGGGGGCTGGCTGCGAGGCCGCCGGGGAGCGGGATGGGCGGCGGGGGTGGGAGTGCCGGGGCTGGCACGGGGAGGGCTCCTGTGGCTGTGTTTAAAGGCACATGAGTCGCAGTCCGTGCAGCCAAGCGTGCAGCGCTGGCACCTGGCGCCCCCGTGCCATGGGCCCTCACCTCCTCCTTCACTCCTCCTCCCGCTGCCGCTGCTCGTCCTCCTCCAGGCCGGGCTCAGGGCCCGTAGTGCCGTGCCATCCCCAGGCCCCCCGCCAGCTGCCACCCTGAGTGGCAGGGACAGCGCCCGCGGGCAACCCGAGGCCCAAATCTACACGGCCGGAAGCAGTTCTGGCAGCG
Organism: Sialia sialis; assembly: GCA_009812075.1. Lineage (NCBI taxonomy): Eukaryota > Metazoa > Chordata > Aves > Passeriformes > Turdidae > Sialia > Sialia sialis. The sequence continues at coordinate 4,178,991 of VRYO01002355.1, forward strand.
CGGCATGTCGGGCCCGGGGCTGCCGGCGCCACCCTCACCGCCCACCCTGTCCCTGTCGCTGTCCCTGTCCCTGCCTGGCTGCGCCGCTCACATCCCACGGTACCATGCCTCGACCGACACCAACACCGACCGAGCTCTGCCATGACTCTGCCGGGCTCCGACTCCGGGGCCCAGCAGGGAGAGTGCTGCAGGACCCCCGCACTACCCCCGGCCCGTGCCTGCCCACCCCACGCTGCCATCACTGAGCACTTCGCCGGGCACGCCCCGGCTGCCGGCAGCTAGTGGTGGCAGCAGGAGGAGGAGGAGGAGGCTGAGGAGGAGGAAGAGCAGCAGGGTGATGCTTCCTGAGGTGCCAGTCCCAGCCGCTCGGTGCTCAGGAGGCGGAGGGAGCAATGCTCGGCACCAATCCCCAGAGTAGCCCCCTGCTCCTCCTCCTCCTCCGCCCCCTCGTTATCCTCCAGCTGCCGCCAGCCCCCCTGCTGCTTCCTCCCTCCTCTGGCAGGAGTTTGTTTTTCTGCTTTTCAGCAGCCCGGGGGAGAACATAATATCAAGCAAAGCCTGGGGAAAAGCAGCCGGGACGAGCCAGGTGGGCTGGCAGTGGGGTCAGGTGTGCTGGGGCCTGCGGCACGGGAGGGCGCCTGGGGCTGTGTTTAAAGTCTTCGCTGGTCTGTGAAAACTGTTTGCAAATTGTGCACCTGATAACAAACCCCACCCTGGAGCAATTCTGTTACTAACTCGTTACTTTGTCGCACATGGATCCTCGCTTTAAAAAAAAAAAAAGGTGCGGCTTATATTCGGGTGCAGGATATATATGGACAAATCCCATTGTCTTCCCAGCTACCTGGATGTGCGGCTTATAATCGGGTGTGGCTTATAATTGCAAAATTACTGTAAGTTAAGCAAGTTGCTAACACACTGGCACTTCAGCATGGTATTGAAATAACTTTTTTTCCCCTGTTTATACCATTTTTTAAATCTGTAATAAACTGTGATAAAGATCATACTTTTATCTTTTTTTGAGTACTTCTGAAGTCATAAATAGAAGTTTTGAGCCCCTGAGTATTTCTTTGCTATAAGTTAATGTTTCCCCAATTTGAGTCTGTTTTGCCCATGAGTGATCTCTCCCTGCCCTTATCTCAACCCACAAGCCTTTTATTATATTTTGTCTGCTCTGTCCAGGTGAGAAGGAGAGTGATGGAGTGGCTTTGGTGAGCACCTGGCATCCAGCCAGTGTTAAATCACCACAGCAGAACATCAGTTCTTAATCCAGTCCAAGTCCTTTGTCATAATTTCTCTCACTATTGTGAAGATGTTGATTTACTTTTTAAGCAAGCACAGGAAAAATTAAATTAAATATATACAGAACCACTTTCTCTAAGCTAAATCATATGGCATGCAGAGATGAATTAATAGCGAGAAAAAAAGACAAACTAAGGGAATTTTTCCTCTCTGGAAAATGTGAGGTGTGGTGATTTTTTCATTCTGCTTTTCTATTTTTAAATATACTTGACAAATTAAATGGTGGAATTTCTGGTAATGCATCCGAAACCTATGATTAAAGTCTCTGATTTACATCCTTTTCCTCTGTTACGTGTGGTTTTGGAGGGCTTGTATACTTGCTCCCTGAACATGGTTGCTATCTTCCCAAAAAATGGATTTATTGAGGGACTTTTGATCTTACAGCCATATGTAGAATTCAGAGCTACTGTGCACTGCACAAATACAGCTGCATAATGGAATTTAACTACTTTAAAAAAAAATTCACAGTTAGAATAAATTTTTAGGGATTTTCTTTATATACACGTGAAATTTCAAGCTGTGTACATGTGAGACTTTGGGCTGGTACTTGACGCTTTTTTTCTGTGTATGATGAAATTAGAAAGTATTGTTTTGGTTCACAACAAAAATTTTTAACTTGAATGTTCATCCTTTATTTATATTGGTTAAGTTCTGTCAGTTTTGTAAGAATTGGAAAAAAAATACCCTACAATTTTGAAATTTTGGCTTTTAAAATATATTTTTAATTTACTTCTCTTAACCCAGATATTGACATTTAAAAACAAACAAACAAACAAAACAAAACAAAATAAAATAGAATTAAAACAAAAACAACAACAACAAAAAAACAATTAAAAAAAAAACAAACAAAAAAACCTTTTGGCTGAATCCAGATATGAGTTTTCAGTATGTTTACTTTTTCAAGGAAGTTCCCAGTGGACATATTGGTTTACAACTGAGTAATGCATAAATGTGGCCTTGGGATAAATGTTTAGTTGTGTTCTGTAAGTGATGAGTTGTCCTTTTGAATAAAAAATACTTTAAACTAATTAGTTGAAAATCTGTTCAGATCCTGGCTGAAGGTGGCTTAGAAAGCCTCCACTTCTGCCTCTGCCTGATTCAACAGCATATATTGACTGGAAATTTCAGTAGACTTTAGTACAGGAAATCTGCTCAAATTTCTGTCAGGCATTTGAAAAACAGTTGGCATTAATTAGACTTTTATTATTCAGAAATATGTGAATCAATGGCAAGGGAAAAAACGGTCTGTGGAGCGCTGTGCTGTGCTCAGAACAGGTCAAGCATTAAGTTTAGCTCTTCCTACCACAGGAATGCCAGTGAGTTGTAAGGCTCTAAATTAATGCATTTTAAACCATTTAAAATGAGCGATAAAATGCAATACTAATGACTGCATCATTAGTATCTTTCATAAGAAGGAAAGGCGGTGGCTGGGAAGTGCAGTGATAGTGAGTATATGGAGAGGTATATGTAGTACTGAAAGTTTTCACAACAGTAATATGTCTGATTTGCCAAAAGAAAACATGAAAAAGAGAAGAGCATTGAGATTCAAAGTGTTACTTTGGATGTGATAGAACAAAATGCATTTTGTTCTGAGTGAGGCAGAAGGGCTTACACAGGGCAGTCCCAGGAACATGGCATTACTTGTCTCAGTTGTTCATCTGGATTTATATTGCTTGTCTTGATGATAATTCTTCTGTCTCTGAATTTCTAGGGGTGCCTGTTTTTATATTATCCCCGGTAATTATTTGCATATTCAGCTTATAATGTTTAAATCAGACCTGAAAAAGCAATAAACCATTTCTGTACTACCTGAGAATTTGCCCCAACTGAGCAAATGCTGCTTGTATTGGCATTTCTCTCAGATTTACAGGAGTAAGTTTGTCCTTGTCACTCAGTCACCACGTGAGGAATCAGATGGCTTAGTTCTGCTTCTTGGGTCTGCCTCAAACTTTACCTGTGAATACTTACTATCTCCATATGTAAGAATATATATATATATATTTTTATATATTTGTGTATATTTATTTATTTATTTATTTATATTTGTAGATTTTTATAGATTTTTATAGATTCATATATTTGTTGCTGGTTTTTGAGGGGCTGTTCATGGTTTGCTTTGTTTGGGGATTTTTTTTTAGGGGTCATCGGTTAAATCCAAATTTATTGAGAGCTAGGACAGCTCGTGTGCTCTCTGGAGGATATACATCATGGAATAATGCTTTATGAACAAGAGTGACTACATTGTTTTACACCCGTGACTCATACTCATTTTTTACATGTTATTCCATCTTCTTCGAGAGCACATGGTTATAATATGTCTTAGAATGACAAAAAATAGAGAAGCAAAGATAACTCATGTTAACTACAGCTATGACGACCTTATCATTTTTTATTTTGGGATTTTCTGAAAACTACCTGTGCAACTGTAATTTTGCATTAATGTTGTGGATCTGTTTGGTTCCTGTACCTAACCCTGTTATGGACACTTTAGTTGGATATCAGCTTGGCCACACACATCAATTAGATAAGACCTTTTGGTATTACAGACTATTAGAATGCCATTTTTTAGGCATTTGGTATGAATTAATTAATAAAAGTCATGAAACACCTTACCTCTATTAGTAGATTTTTTTGGGTCATGTTCCATAGTAGATACTTTTTATCCTAGCAGGTTCCTCAATTAAAATGAAACTGTGAAGCCTTTTTTTGTGGTTGAATTCTGTTTCTCTCATGCTTGCTTATTCAGTGTTTGGCTCTGATTAATGGTCTACAGCCAGTCTGTTCTAATGTTAGATGAAAAAAACATTCTGGTAGCTGTGGCACTTGATGATAAGTAGTTAGACTAAATAGAAGATGTACTGTGCATCCCTTGGCTACAGAGTTATGATTAGATTCAGCCCAGCCTGCAAAATACTACTGAGGATATTGCTTCTCTGCTGCAGTGATAGAGCAACTCATATTGAAACAGCATGTGCTGCTTATCTTGCATTGTACAGTGCGGCATTCTAAACACACTGGACAAACGAAGTAGTTTGGTCTGTTTCTTTCTTCTATTTTAGCTAGATTTATTAAAGTGGAAATGGGGCATTAGAATGAGTCCTTCCACCCAGAAAGCCATTGTAGTACTTGCAGAAAGTTTTAAAAGCTTGTTTTTGTAAAATGTTTATTCAAGCTTTGACAGTTAACTTTTCAGGGTTCATATGCAGTCATTCTTCTGCTAAAACAAAACAGTCCCACCAGTTTACCTCATGATGTATTCTAAGGCAGTCACTTCTCTCACATACGCACACTCTGCATTTTTACTCTGCATTGTCTATGTTGGAAATTTAGAGGCTGCATTTTTAATGTTTCAAATGAATGAATAATGAGAGGGGTACTTTAATATTCCATAAAGCACAGGCTGTAAGATTTAGAGATTAATTATTGATTAATTAATTGAAAATGACTAATTGAAAAAATGCACATATTTAAGATAAACCGCAATCTCTTGTTTCTATATCAATAATTTCATATTGGTTATTTGAGAGATACAAAGTTGGATTTTTCCAGTGGTTACCTGCATAATGCCCTTTTTCTGCTAGGACACCACTTGTTAACAGTAAAGGCCAGGTTGCATTTCAAAGCGACATCTAGTAAAATGCCTAGATACCTGCAAGAAATAATCTCAAGAGCACTGAACTAATTTTTTCTTCTTACAAATTAATTAACACAGCAAACAATATTTTACTAAAGACAAACAGGTAGCATAAGATCTAATTCCTAAAGTGTAACAATAATAATTTTTCAATCCACTTTGTTGAGGCAACAGCTAGGCCAGCTGATTATTCCCCATTCCTGAGCCAAAGCCTGCCTTACTCATGGGAACTGTGGAGTCCTGTGAGGCAGCAAGCCCCAGCTGAAGTTTCCAGGCTCTGTGACCTGGGGCTTTTGACACTCTGCCAGATGTTGCTGTTGCTTGCTCCACTTGGTATACTCATTATTCTTCTGCTCACTGCCATTACTGCTCCTCATTTTTGTGCTGCTCAGCCTGACCCACTGTCATTTTGGATCATTTTCTCTTGTTGCCACTTTAAACAAATGAATATAAAATGCTAACATGTCCTGATGCATACAGAATATTGGTAATTATCTTCTCTTGCTTCATGAAATCTTAAAAAAAAACCCTTGTCCCATTTTTTCCTCGCAGTCTGACATAGAAGTTATGATCTTAAATTAACATGAAGAGTTGGACTAAGCTGGTTAAGTCTGTGGAAATCTGGAAATTATATTTAATACAGCTACAAAGCTGTAATTTACTTTTTTTTTTCCACTTGGATATACTTGTTATAGAAATGCTTCTCAAACATCTGTAAAAGAAGCACATTTGAGAGGTTCCTATTTGTGCCTCTCATTTCCTCTCCAGGAAATGCTCTTCCTTTACCTACTTGCTACCCACTCTGGGTTGAGGAATGGCAGAACACATCACTGTTGTAAGTAGGGATTTAATTTTGTGTTCGTAACAGGTTCCTTTCATTTTTATCTCATGTGAATGATAAGCAAGATCCTAGATCCAACTACAGTACAATTTGAATGTAATCTTCTAAATTTTTTTAAGGAACATGTTCTTCTCTGTTTTTGTTTTTTTGTTGGTTTTTTTTTGTTTGGTTGATTGGAGGTTTTCTTGTTTTTTTGTTCTTGTGGTTCAATTGTTTTTTGTTTAGTTCTGGATGTGAGCAGGCAGTCAAAAAACAAAATGTAAAGTTATATGTTTTTTCCTCCCTTTTTCTTCCAATCTGTGCTATTTGTATAAAGCTATACCTGAAGAGAGAAGCAATTTAGTTCCTATTTCTCCTGCTGACATCATATTACTGCAGCAGCAATCCAGAAAGGACAAAGCCTCATATTTGCTCCGATAACATCTCTATACCACTTACCAAGGACGACGTGATCCTTGGAAAAGAAAACCTGTATGTACTACTGTCATCTGAAGATAGATAAAATAGTAGGGCTTAAATGCTTTCTAACAGAAAACTGAGTGAATTCTTGATTGTTTTCTGTAATAGTTCAATATTGAAACTGTAGCAAATACGTTTTATTATATATTTATAAAGAAATCATTTATTCTTGCTTGAAAATTTATTGTTCAGGATTTCCTTGACAAGGTTTTTGCATAAGATTTGATTACTTCTGTAATGCTAAGAAAAAAAGCCTTTTCTATTGCCTCAGACCTTGACAGAGTTATGTAATAAATAATTTGAAGTGTTGTAAATCTTACTGTAGTGCCTTTTTAAGCTGCTACAAGGTAGAGTAGTGATAAAATAATTCCTAAAAGATACTTTTGATCCTATTTCTATTGATTTAAAATCAATTAAATTCCTTTACCTGTAATATAAATAAGGTTAATGAAATTGTACAACTGAGTGAGATACTCTGAGAAGTTTAGAAAAATTAGAATAAACTTGAGATAAATATACTTCAGTTTCTGATGCGAGTTTTATGGGCTCTGAGGGAACCTGTAGTCTGTTCTCCTCCTATTTCTCATAGCATTCATAGAAATTTAGGGTTGGAATCCACCTTAATAGATGACCAGAGTTGTATCAATTATCTCTCTGAGGTATGGTATAATTTCTTGCATGCCTAAACATGGATCCCACAGTTCCCTCGATTGCCTATTCCATTCTTTTACTGCTCATAAAGTTAGAAAAATGTTCTATACTTTCAGTCTGAAAAGCCATTTTAAGTACATACAAATATACACCTGCACATTATTTGCAACTTGGGTAGATCCATTTGATGTGAAGGGAATTTAATGGGAGACCTGAAGTTTTAATTTTCTATCATTGTAACAAATTGTCAAAGATCATTCATGCATTTATTAAATTAAAATTTTCATTCATTTTATTGGAAATTAACATAAATATACAAAACCACAAAAGGCATTTGCTAAAAATAAGCAATCTCTTTTCTAGTATGAAAGAAGACTCTAATTTCTGCAGCCTGCGCCCCCTTCTGTGAGGAAAAGGAGAAATAAGGAATACAGTTATTTTGTTGGAACTCAAATGGAAATTCACTTGCAAAAAAGCAGAATGTGCTGGCAGTTTGAGTTGCTAATCTGATTTACGTATCTAAATAATATGAAGTTGATCTCTGCAGTGAAAGATGGGAGATTTGTATACAACTCTGTGCTAGGAAAACTTCAGAAATTATGCAAAAGATACCACAGAATGGTTTAAACAGAGTTTTTGCCCTCCTACTTGGCCAGTTGCCATATCAGGGATCAAAAAGGTTTGTTTTGTGAAAATGTATGTGTCAAAACTCTTACTCAAAATTTTTTATTCTGCTGCTGATCTTTATTTCCCATTTTGCTTCTCACACTCTTTTTTTGAGGCTGATGTGTGACTGCATTCATTTAGAATTTGTGTTTCTCTGTCTGCCTTTGCTAAGAAATACAATCACTCTCTCCTGATGGGACTTGAGTTCTGTATTGAAAGATTGCTCTAGAATAAGGTTAGATGTCTGTTCTCACTGTGAGAACTTCCATGGGAGAGGATGAGCTTGGAATTTGTGTGATGACCACAGCCAAACTGTGTTAGATTCTTGGTGGAATATTTAGAGATAATTCCTCATGTATATTTTAAATAATGGCAGAATTAACTTATCCAAAATAATAAAATAAGTAATATAAGTAAGAAGACTTAATTATTTGTAGGTTTACATATTAAAATAAAATCCTTATATGTACTAAAGCATTTAGCACATGGAGAATTCTTTTTCCCTGCTACTAGTTTAGAGTTAAAGGATGCTTGAATGCTTGAATTAAAGGCTGTGCTTAAATACTTATGTGAATTATAGTCTTGACTTGGTATGTCTGTGCAGTCATGCCTGAGTAAACTAATAGCAGTGAGTATAAACAGTAAATAATTCAGATTTGTACACAGTTCTTCCCCACAGACTTACATTCTTTATCCACTTGGTTTCCTGTGTTGTCAAGCAGTTGCTTAACTTTATGAACTTACAAAGCCAATCTTTTTTACCTTGCCTGCCGAATTATAAATAATGTTCATCTGAATTATAAAAAAAAGCCCCAAAAGAAAACCCAAAAGATCCTGGAATGAAAACCTGTTGCCATTTGATTTGTTGTTTATGGTTTTAAGCAAGGTCACCTATCTATTGCGTATGGAAGTAGTGCAGAACTCCTGTTGCATTTTCAAACTCATTTAGGTTGATCTATTTTGCCAACAATATCCCTGTTCTGTTTATAATTATAGTACCTGGAAACTATACCAATGTGGCTGATCCATTATTCTGCAATTAGGCTTTTGTCTAACTGAGTGTACAGAATGTTTTTTTATTTTCTTGCTTCACCTTAATTGTCTTCCATTTGAACCATCTATTGGACAAGAGGGCTTATTCTCCTCCTGCTCTATCTGCATTATACATAAGCAGAAGATGCCTAACTGAGGTGTCCTTGAGCTTTCAGTTATCCCAAGTTGTCAAGCATAGAGCTGAAAATTTTTAGGGCTAGGTATACAGTGTATGGTTTCCTAGGAGACCGTAACATCCCTGAGTAGGGCTAAAAAAGCCTTATAGAGGATCTAATACTTGGCCAAGCCAGTACTTTGTCTTGATGCCTTCAATATCTAACTTTGCCTTTTTTTGTAGAGGAAAGCCTAGCATATTTTCATCCTGCTTGTCTTGATTACTAAGTCAAAAATCAGACTAATAATTCTGTAATCACAAAGGTAAGACACTGTATGAATTAAACATTGCTGTAAGGCTTCCCATGCAGTGGAGCATTCTGATGGGATTTTTGGGCTCAGGTTGAATGTATGCATCATTCTTGTGCTATTGGGTTTCTCCCTTCCTTGACAAATCAAAACCTTGAACTAAAACTTCTGATTGTCCTTAGTTTATGAGGTTATTCTTAATGCAATTGTAAACCAGCCTCAGAGAGTTACAGTAATTTCACACTTATAAATTGCACTGGATTATGAGGTGCACTTCCAGCTTTGGATCAAAACTTCAGTCAAAAAGGTGCGCCTTATACATACAAAATTACTGTAGTATTGAGTCTTAGTGCTGGGTTCTTTTTATCTATCACATTTGGATGAGTCCCCTTTTGGATGTAAAGGGGCAAAAAAATTCACCATTGGGTTTTTTAGTCTTGGTTTCTACAGTAGTTTAAAGCCTTGTTGAGTTTTCTGTATTGCTGTTTTGCCTTTAGACAGAAGAGACAGTGTAAGAGGGCTTAAATCAGTTTGTCAATAGATTTAAAGAAGTCTTCTTGTAGCCAGTAATTATACTTAAAATTATACTTAATCAGGGTCCTTTTCACAGAATTTTACTCTTCTTGTATTGTGAAATTTCCCATTTCTATTCTGGCATATAGGTCCACCTCCAAACCATTGTGCAGTGATAGAAATTAGTGACACTCATGTAGGAAGGTGAATCACTGACAGGAGAGTTTTCTGCACTTACGGGGTTTTTTTTAATGCTGAGTATACTCATACATGGCACTTTTCCCTACAAAGGAACTCCATCAAGCCCAATGATCACCCAAAAGTTGTACTTAATTTTTTTAATGCTTATATTCTGAACTCTCTATTTCTCTTCTTCCATGGTCAGTCATAACAAATGTTCTCTTTTTAAAGCTCTTTTAGAGAAATTAGCAAACTGCTTCCAGCTGGATCTGATAGATGGCTCCCATAATTAATGAGCCTTAGCTAATCAGGAGGAACTGCAGGGTGAGAGAGCAAGCAAACAAAAAGGTGGGAGAAATAGTAATGACATTCACAAAAGTGCATTAGCCTCTGTTTATGCTCTACATGTGTGTTGTAATGAAGTGTTGGGAATGAGTCATGCTTCACACCTTCTAGTGCACCTCATGGCTGAGCTATACTGCATAAGTGCAAAAGAAATTTGGTCAAATACTTACACAGCATGATGGGGAATGTTCTGCCCATTCCCAAGCTGCTCTAAATAACAACCAGGATATCTCCACTTTTGGCTTATGCACAGTGGTTTTTACTCCCTATTTGATGTGGAAGAATAGAAGACTGTTTTAAAAATGCTTGTCTTCAATTTCGCTGGCAAGAGACATTGTGAAGAAAACTCTTAGGACAAATATTCATCTCCTGAAGAGCCAAATGGACTCATTTAAGAAAACCAAAGCAAGAATCCATCTCTCTTTATAGAGTGAATAGCTGGAGTATCCAGGAAATTGTATAGTAAAAAAAAATAGTCTGTTTTAATCATATATTTCAGAATGTTCACAGTATTAGTAACTAGATAAATGGATAGATATAGATATATGTCTCTATGTATCTATATATAGATAAAATAGATAGATAACTAGGTAACTGGATAAATCTCTTATTAATAGCCAGTTAAAATATTTACTTTTGGTCTACATACAATATACAGTGAGAGTGACCAAAATTTCTGTCTTAGGTCAAATTACATTAGTTTAGTGTTACTCTATTATGAATCATATTTTATACAATTGTACCATTGAATTTGGAATAGTGCATTGACTCATTCGAAGCTTTTTTAGAATCATAGTTCCTCCCCATTAATAGTATGAAATCATAAAGATTTACATAGAAGCTTAGTCTCAGATTTTATATTATGTTAGTGTGTTGCCTGCATTTGGGGATAAAATTGACTACCTGTTAGGAATGAAATAGCATAAGCAGAAAGGGCTTCATGATTGGAATTAATTTCTCCCCCTTGTAAGTAACAGTACAGTAATTTCATTACTATAAGGTGAACCCCTTTGACTAAAATTTTGATCGAAATCTGGAAGTGCGCCTTATAAGCCGGTGCGCCTTATATATGGACAAAGTTCCGAAAATTGCCAACCTGGTAGTGCGAGCCGCAGAGCCAAGGAGCCGAGCCACGGCAGCCTTGGAGCTGAGCTGCAGCAGCCGGCACCGGGGGCGGGAGGGAATGCCAGGGTCCGCGGCACGGGGAGGACACCCGGGGCTGTGTTTAAAGGCTACGCCGATCCGTGAAAACTGTTTGCAAATTTAGCATCTGCCAGCAAATCCCGTGATCGCGCAATTCCGTTACTTATTTGTTACTTTGTTGCACGGGGATCCTCACTACAAAAAAAAGTGCACCTTATAGTCTGGTGCGCCTTATATATGGGAAAAGTGTGGGAAATTTGCCGACAACCTGGGAGTGCACCTTATAATCTGGTGTGCCTTATAGTTGTGAAATTACTGTAAGTGTTTTTATTAAGAATTTAAATGAAATTGTGAATATATGTACAAATTTTAGAATAGAAAATACTATTTTAGCAGAAAAAAATCTAAAATTGATTCATTGTACCACCTTTAATTTCATATTGTGTGTTTTTAATGTCCTGTGCTTGAACAGTGTGAAATAGGGCACTGACAGAGTCTTAGAAGCTCTGGATGCCTCTCTCAGCTTCTGGTTGCTTTCCTCTTCCTCCACTCATGCAGTTGCTCCTCATTAGCTGAGGATCACATGCCCTTGATCACTTATTGAATCCAGCTAATTAATTTCTCTATAAGACACCAGGTAAAAGGTGGTGTTTTCTTTAGAGGGAGCCTGGTGGTAGAAGGACAGAGGGGTTATAACCTGATCAATGAGATGTTCTTTTCTGTATGCTTTCATATGGAAAGCATATGTTCTTGAGAACCTGAGTAGGCTTGAAGGGTTTTGAAGCTCTAAAAAGTACACCCTCTGCAAGAATGGGAAGAATAAAAGTAGTTGAAAAGAACAGAAGGCTTTCATTTTCTGATTTTCTTTGAAGTGCTTTTATTTGTTCTCTGCTCTCTTACTGGAAGAGATATAAGTGTAGTAGCCTGAGGTAAGTACTAAGCAAGCAAAGTGACTGATTACGAGAACTAACTTGGGAATAAAAAGCTTGAATAGGAAGTCTGTGCTTTGCCGGGGAACAAGCAGATAATTTCTTTGAGGAAGCAAAAAGTGACCAGTTTCTGAAACCAACTCCACAATGCTGTGACGTTAGAAACACTGAGTACATCTGTCTTGTCCCTAGGAGTGCAAGGGTGTTCAAGGAGCCTAGAGCAAAACATCTGGTTTCCTTATTGCTTCTTCCGGGAAGTTGGACACCCTGAACATCGGTGCTCATGTTGTATTCTGAAAGTATGAGTGGGTCTTGGGGCTGTACTATAAAGTAACTCAGTAACCAGGTTCCTCATAGTGATTGAAAGGCATATTCCTGGAACTGATCATTTGTTCATAATTTTGATATGGAAAAGAAAGGTATTAGCTTAAATTACAAGTTAAATTTTTCTATATAAAATGGCTTTAATCTGGTTGTGTGTCTGGATAGAGGGAAGTGAAATGAATTGGGTGACATCAGAGGGGCTTTTGAATCTTGTTGATTGTACCTACTTTCTGGTTTTGTATTGGAAATAATAGGAGAATTGCTAAAGACATTGCAAGAAATTTCTTTAAGGTGTTCCAGGCACAGTGTACTAAGCTGAAGTTCAGTGCAATTCTTTTTTTTTATCTTTGTAGTACATTTTTTGCTGTCAGTTTGAGGCAAATAATTGTTTTGTTTCGTTATAGGGAAAGGTGAACATGGGAAACCGTACCCTCTTACAGAGGAAGACCATGATGATTCTGCTTATAGGGAAAATGGCTTCAACATATTTGTTAGCAACAACATAGCACTGGAACGATCCCTGCCAGACATCCGACATCCTAAGTATGTAAACTGTTTCCTGGACTATTTGTTTTTTAGGATTTTATATTTGTATATCTCTAAATTGTTTTCCAGGAAGGTAAAGCATAAACAGTCAACAAAACCCAATCATTTCATTTTATAGGAAGTGGAAAAAATTACCGCTGTTGTTAAATCATTTGCTATGTCTTTTAAAGTGACTTCTTATCTGATTAATTATACATAAGACTATAAAAGGCCTCTTTTCATTACAGAATGAGTTTTATTAAATTTCTGTGTAGTGAATTGGGCTGAAAAGCAAATCCATAGTTTCTCATATTCTCATTTGGTTAGTAGCTCCAGATCTTTGAGCTGGGGAGCAGAGTAACAACTTGTGTATAGTTTTTGGCTGTGATTGCAAAGTGTTTCAACTGTTTTGTTACATAAACGGTTAAAACAATCGAATAGCTGATGGGTGCTGGATGCTTCAGCTAATTTATGCAGTATAGAATTGTGTAAAATCAGAACGTGCATGATGCACAGGCAGAATTTGGGTGCACTGTATGATGGTATTGTTCCCTAAAGCATTAATATAACACAGAGAGATGAAATGAAGGTTATTCTGGAAAATAACCATTGATATAAAAATCATCATACAGCAAACCTAACTTGCTTTTCATGTTCTTTAATTTTTGGCTCCTTTATACAAAGAGTAGAATTTCCTATCTGTGACAGGAAAAGTGGTGCTTTTGCTTTTCTAGGCTTCAGGCTCTTGTCCTCTAGAGTAATTCTGAATCTGAACTCTGAAGAGGGAGCTGATTTGATTTTTCTCCCTACCTGGCATTTCCTCCCTCTTTTAATTGGATGTTATGCAACTAGTATATGGGGGAAAGGTACAAGAGTGAGACAAAACTAATTGTCTCCATGACTGTGTTTGTATTTTCCCTCAAATACAATTCTCTCTATTAGATAAAGATTCATTTAAAGATTTTGTCCCACCTAACTTATTTTGATATGAAAAGTTGTCAGAGAACAGAGCTGCTGAACTTCAGAACTTGACAGAGGTTCTCAGTGCAGGGAGAAGAGAAGCATCAAGGCAACTAATACATTTTTCTGCCAAATTTGTAACTGTCTTTTTCAAAGAATCAATAGTATACAAATATTTGCACAGTAAGAGTTTAAAAAAAGAAATTCACAGCAAGAAATTAACCTTTTGTTAGAGGTGTTGCTAATTTAATTTTAATTTTAAATTTAATTCTTGCATTGTTTTGAGAAAAAAGCTGTTTCCCTCTTAATTTGTAAACAATACATTGGTATTTTTGCATAGGATTAAGTAAAAAGAAATATATTGTTATAACAAGCTGTTTGTTTTATATGCATTCTTTGCTTTCTGCTTTGATAATGTACCTGAAATTATATAATGAGTCCTTCCAAGAAGTTTGAGTTCTAATGTACGGCTGTATAGCATTGAGCAGTATAATAAATATGTTCAAGCAACTTCCTCTGTTAGCAAAACTGCAGAGGATAATGACTAAACACAAAAGGAAGTTGTATCAGTCAGGTTTATCATCCCTTTGTGGTTTTGTAAATTGTTCTTCTTGCGACTTCTTTCTCAACTGCTGCTGTCTTCACAGTCTCTGACATTTCCACACATGTCCCAGAAGCGATGTGTTGTCAGAAGTGATGTATTAGGAACGAGTCGGTGCCACACCAGACTTTCTCTGCCCTCTTTTTCCAACCACAAATCTTTTTCTGACTTGCACCTAAGCATCTCATTTGGGAAGCTTGTATGCTTAGGTGCCTGCATTGTTTCTATTTTCCAGTTCAGCTAGGTTCCTGTGGCACTCAGTGAGATCATCTATGGTGGATGTTTTAGTAGTGTCCTGACTGAACTGTCTTGAGTCATGGCCTTCAACACTCATCATACAAGTATCCCATTAGTTAATTGACTGTATCACTTACCATCTAAAGGTAAAGAGAAAAAATGTTCCTGTGCTATAATTGCCTACAAAGTAGGGTGTCAATTAAGGTGACAAAGTTTGGCTCAATGCTTCTGGCAAGTCTATTTGTTGAACTTCGAAGAGCACAGTAGTCTGACAATGCTTTCTGACCTACTATTAGAAACAAACACATCTCTTGGCTGCTGTGTGTTAAGTCAGCCAGTCTAAAACTGCACTTAACTTTTGGAAATGTCTGCTCTCTTCAGAAGAGTGTGTGAAATGTGAAATAGTTCCCATGTCATTCTGCTGGTTTTCGCTGGAGTAGAGCTAATTTTCTTTACCAATTTGTGTGTTATGTGTGCTACAGGTTGGGGCTAAACCATGGCACTAATAGTGTTGCTTTCAGACAAACTATTGAAAAATTATGTACTTTCTAACTGTGAAAAGGGTGCTCTTCACTAACGTTATAGTAGATAAATCAGGTGTGATATAGCGGACAGGTTTAGTTTGGCCAGCTTTTAAATGTTATGAAGAGTTTGGCTTTGTGGAGCTTTGAACTGCTTTGAAACCTTTAGCTCTCATCTTATGCCAATTTGTGAGAGATACTGGTATTGTAAACTTTGAGTTTTGATCCTCTATCTCTATTTAGTGTATGCCATTTGCACAGAGAGAATGGTTGTCTTCTGCTGGAGACTGATTTCAGACTGAAAATACAGTCTATGATATGTTTTATAAAACCAAAAAGAATGGTTTTCTTGCCATTAGTAAAGAAAATTCAAAAAATTAACCTTCAAATGCAACAAGACTGAGTGGTAAATCCTGTAATTTGAATAAAAAACTTACTTTAAACAACAGCTGCAGTAATTTTTGTATTCTTCTAAAGTAACTTCAAAAATATTTTATTCTGAAGTCAAACCAAAGAAACTTTAAGAACCACTTCCAAGTGTTTGGTTTTCTCGGAAGTATGCAAAGATAGCAGAAAAAACTTGTTCTTTTTAATCCAAATAAATTTTTTTTTCTGAGTTTCTTTGGAAATTGGACTCAGGATTTGCAAATAACACCTTCTGCAGGGGGATGGGTAGAACTAAACAAATGCTTACATGATTGAGCTCTGAAAAATTCAGGATTTCAAATCCATTTAATAATACTCTTTCGTTTTTCCTGTGATATTTAAAACACTTCATCAAGATGTTATGATAGATTCTTCTTACCTTTATAAGACAGAAGAGTGTGTGTGCTGTTGCGAAATGAAACAGTTAACTTCTACTTTAAGGCTGACTTGACCTTTCCTGCATCTTTCATATGTTTTTATTGCATCCCTCTAGTATCTCCCATGCTTTTTGTTGTCTGTCATAGCTGTGCTCAAATAATACTTTTTCCATTTCTGAGTGGTCTTTGATGTCTTGTTTCTGTTCCACTCTTGTGTGAAAGCCTTGGCACAGTGGGTGCCAAGCTGCATTAGCTAATTCTCTGTTCTCTGCCCGCAATCACCCATGTCTTTAACTTTAAACAAATAACCAATCAAATAAAACAACTTCTTCTCCCCTCCCCCCCACCCCCCTCCTAATTCTAAATAACAGTCTGAAAGAGGCTCATCGCCTAACTTTATTTGTTTTCAGGACTGATTTAGTGAATATGAGAGTTCTGGTCACCCCAAGTGAAAGGCAACACTGAGTTTTAGTATTGAGAGAAAGCAATGGAATTAATATTTAGGGGTCAGAAGTACTGTACCAATGTAAGAAATATTTCAAAACCCACAAGAAGAGTGTTTTCATTCACTTCTCACCTGCTTTGTGCTACTGTGTATAGCCTAGAATACAACAAACCTGCTAACGCTAGGGTAAAAGTTGGCAGTATTATTTTCTATTGTAGGAAGAGAACTGCTACTTATTCTAATACTGAATGTACCAGTTGAAATTAATTCTTATCTTCTCCACATTATCAAATATTCTGCTATTCATACCAGCTTTTTTCAAACAAACAGAACTGAATCTGACTTGCATTTTGAATAGTGTTCTAAATGTTATTTTAATGAGGCTTGGAGAAAGGATTGCAGTCATCTAGTCTGAACAGTGAATATAAATTTTGTGACCCATCCTGTTTCAAGCTCCTTAGAGTTTTTGTACTAGACAATCCATTTTTTAAGCTTTTCATTACTGAATCAGGGAATTCCTGTTTGCCCCTGATACCAACATATTTGCAAGCTTTATAATTCAAAATATTTTGTTTTGTATGTTTGTAATTTCAACAACAGGTCTCCTTTTATCTAAAATCTGTAGATTAATTGCTGATAATGGTATCTGGGAGTGCATCAAGTGTAGCACTGCAAGCCAGGCCAGAATTTTCTGTGCTGGTGCAGCCTCACTTTGAGTCCTGTGTACAGTTTTGGGCACCACAAGGTAAGAGGGATGAAAAAGCTATTGGAGAGCATCCAGATATTATGAAGATGAAGGATCTAGAGGGGAAGCCATATGAGGAGTGGCTGAGGTCACTTGGTCTGTTCAGCCTGGAGGAGACTGAGGGGAGACCTCATGGCAGTTTGCCTCATGAGGGGAACAGGAAGGGCAGACACTGATCTCCTGTGGTTACCAGTGACAGGACCCTAAGGAGTGGCATGAAGCTGCATCAGGGGAGGTTTAGGTTGTACATTAGACCAAAGATGTTTTTTACTCAGAGGGTGATTGAGCGCTGGACCAGGCTCCCCAGGAAAGTGGTCACAGCACCAAGCCTGACAGAGTTCTAGAAATGTTTGGAAAATGCTCTAAGACAAATGGTGTTATTCTTGGAGTTGTCCTGTGCAGGGCCTTGATCCCTCTGAATCTCTTCCAGCTCAAGCTATTATATTATTCTATATCTTGAGTAATCTTAGATCTGATGTGAAAATACTCCCTGGCTTGCCTGAGTAATCCATCACAGGAAATCTCATCCTTTAAAGGTTTCCCTGGGCCTAGACAGATTCATTTGTTAATAAAATTCTTAGAGTTTTTGTTGTACAATGTCCAATCTGATTCTTGTAATGTCTGGTTTTTAGCCTGTGTGGGGCTGGAGTCAGTGTTTCCAATCCTTTTCGGCTGGTCTTGCTGTTGATGTGTGAAGTGCTGGCCCTTCACTGTTGCTCCCAGCAATATTCCTTTTTAGAAGTCTGAATTATGCTCATTTTTCTTAGGCATTAAATTGTTCACAACCCTCAGAAGACATTCATTTTCATATTCAAAGAAATAAGAGTGTTTAGCTAAGGGCTGGTTACATGTTCTGCGTCCTGAACATTAATGAAGTTTAATTTCTTTCTAAAACCCAAATTTCATTCAGTGGGTTCTGTATAACTGAAACTCTGCTTTTCAGAAGCTGTGAAGAATGCCTGAATGGTTTTGTCTCAAAACATTTGTATGCAGTGTGGTTTTTTTTCTAAAGAGGCAAAAATTTAAATGTAATGGGAATTCTCTGGGCGATATTTTTGATTGGCTTCCTTTTTTGTGTTTTTTTAGAGTAGTTGTATAGGTAACAGAGTTGGAGTTGCTCTTAATCTCTGCTTTAGTACACTATGCAAAAATGCTACTATTAATAAACTAATGTGAAAGGGATATAGTTAGATACATAGGCAAGCAGTAGTACATATCTGAATCCCCTAAAAAGTAGTTATTGCATTGTATTTAGTTACTTTTCTTTTATGAATACAGTGCATTTTTCACAATGTAGCCTATGTATATTGTCCCTAAAACTAAAATTTAATTTTGTCTTTATTCCAATGCTCCAAAATAAATTCCAATTAATTCCTTCTGAAGTCTATGATCCTGTTGTCCTGCCTTACAATAAAAAAAAAATATTAAAAAATGGACAAAATAATTTACAGTAATTTCACGCTTATAAGCCGCACCTTTTTGACTGAATTTTCGAGCCAGCCCCGGAAGTGCGGCTTTTCACCCGGTGCAGCTTATATATGGACAAATTCCAGCGACATGCCAACCCGGAAGTGCGAGGCGGGGTGGGGCAGGAGCTGCTGCTGCAGGTAGGGGGCTGGCCCCTCTCGGAGCCGCTGCCATAGTGGGGGGGGAACCCGGCCTGTCCCAGAGCCGCTGCCTTGGTGGGGGCGGGCTGGGCCCGAGCCACGCCAGCCCAAAGCAGGGCAGGGCTGGCCGGAGCTGGATCCTCGCTGGAAAAAAAAAAATGCTGCTTATCACCTGGTGCAGCTTATTTATGGGCAAATTCCGTGGACTTTCCAATAACCCGGAAGTTGCGGTTTATAGCCCAATGCGGCTTATAAGTGTGGAATTACTGTAAGTATACAGAACTTACAAATACTTAATAAATTGTCTCTTGCAGAAGTAATTTCACGCTTATAAGGCACACCGGCTTATAAGGCACACTTCTGGGTGGCCAGGAAGTCCACAGAATTTGTCCATATATAAGACGCTTTTTTTTTTGCTTTTTTTTTTTTTTTTTTTTTGAAAGCGAGAATCCATGTGCAACAAAGTAACAAAGTAACAGAATACTGTCAGGTGCTCATTTTGCAAACAGTTTTCACAGAACAGCATAGCCTTTAAATGCAGCCCAGGGCGTCCTCCCCGTGCCACCGGCCCAGGCACTCCCTTCTCCGCCCAGCTCCGCAGCCCCAGGGTCCCATCCCCAGCCTGTGGCCACCTGGCACCAGCCGCAGCACAGTGGCCTGGCCCAGCCCCACCCCGCGCAGCCTCCGTTCCCAGCGGCCTGGCCCCCACCTGGGGCTGCTCTGGGGGGCAGCCCTGGCCCCGTCCAGGGCCGGATGGGCTCAGCTGGGCTCAGGGCTGCTGCAGGCTTGTGCTTCCAGGTTGGCAAATTTCTGAACTTTGTCCATATATAATGTGCACCGGCTTATAAGATGCATTTCCGGGTTTGGGTCGAAACTTCAGTCAAAAAGGTGCACCTTATATACGTGAAATTACTGTAGTTGTTTTTATTGTTCTTCTGTTAAATTTTTGATCGTATGGTGGAAGAAACAGACAGTAGAAGGATTTTTTTAGTTCTTAGTCACTTGGGGGTATCAGAAATGTCTTCAGACACACATTTCATTGCTTCATTGTGCTGATTACTAGTATTAGCTTAATTTATCTGGCCACTGACTAACCTGTTTAAACTCAAGGTTTGCATTTAGTGGGTAGTGAAAAAGCTGGAGATTATTACTGCTTTTCAAACCATTTTGTGTAGGTGCTGAATAATGTAGTAAAAGTGAAAAGTCATGTAGTCCAAAACACGATAGGCAATGTCCCCATTTCCAAGCCTGACCAGATTGTTCTCTGCAATTGCTTCAGGGCATCCCATTTGAAATGCAGCTCCTCAAAACAGGATCAGGAATATTTCATACCCAAGAAAACCTATGGCTTTCTGTCTCTGTCATGCCTGCTGTCACTTTCTCTGCAGGATATGTATTGATAGGAACAAATAACATGGAATAATTCCCAAATGCTTTCTGGATGCTTGTGTGTTGGGTTTTTTTTAGGGCAGCAACAGCAAAAATGTGGCTGAAGATTGATGATTCTTCTTCCCTCCTTTTATTGAGAAATAGGCCACAATGTTAAATAGGCCAGTGAAGAGAGTCCAAGCCTGATGGGTCTGTTTCTGTTCACTGAAAATTATTTGATAAAAGAAAAATAATCTGTTTATACATGTGGAGAAAAGTAGTGTGTTTAGATGCCTTGCATGTTACTTAGACTCCAGTAAATCCTCCCACACTGCTGAGAAAATAGCAAGCTGCAGTAAACATAACTGTGAAATCTAAACTTAATGGGGACAGGAATTCTGAAGAATATTTACCCTCCAGCCAGTTCTGTACATCTGGGATAGCCAAGTCTATTAGCATTTGGCAATGGTTAAAGTTTGAACTCTTAACAGTCAAATAATACAATAGTGGAAAGTACATCCAGCTTTGCTAAGATTTGTATGGAATGTGGGACATTCTGGGTTTTTTTTATCCTTGAAGTTCATAGGTGAAAGTGATGATACATGTTGTTAATACAGTAGTTTTATGAAGAGCCTCAGTATACCTTACCTCAGTAAGGCAGTATATTCTCAGCAGTAGATTATCAATGGCAACAAAATTAGCTGTTGCACCTGGTGTAATAAGGACAGCAGATGTGCAGCAGTGCTGGAATGGAAAAACAGCTTCTATTTTGCCTGATTTGATTGTGAGTAAGCTTCTTGAGTTCCAATTTTCTGAAGGCTGTGCTGGTCACAGGATGTGGTAGCACGCATGAGAATTTACTGATCTTTTTGGCATATGTGGTCCACGACACCCCACAGCTTTTTCACAGCATTTGCTCCCTTGTTTGCCAGCTGTGATTTTAGTATTAAAAACACTGGTCAGACCTAGTAGTATCGTGCCTGTTATCTCTTTTATTGTGTATAGGTGTTGAGAGGTGTAAGCTTGACTACATATTGCATAGAAAAGGAGAGGGGAAAAGGTCTAGGCAGATCACAGACTATTTTTGAAAATTACAGTAATTTCACGCCTATAAGTCCACTGGATTATAAGGCGCACTTCCAGGTTGTCAGCAATTTTCTGAACTTTGTCCATATATAAGGTGCACCGGATTATAAGGCACACTTATTTTTTTTTTGCAGCAAGGATCCACGCCCAGCAAAGTAACGAATTAGTTACAGAATCGCACGATCTCAGGGCTGCCACGGGCCCGGCTCGGCTCAGCTCAGGGTTGCCACGGGCTCGCACTTTTGGGTTGGCAAATTTCTGAATGTTGTCCATACATAAGGTGCACCGCCTTATAAGACACACTTCTGGGTTTCGAGCAAAATTTCAGTCAAAAGGGTGCACCTTATAGGCACAAAATTACTGTAAGTATTTTATGTGTAAGCAAACAAGATGTAGTAAATCCATGGGCTTGATGGGATGTAGCCATGAATGCTGAGGGAACTGATGTTTGTTTGAGGCTCTTCTCAATGGTCTTTGAATGATCACAGCAACTGAGAGAAATAACAGGACTGATGCAAAACTGTGAGAAGAGGCTGAGCTCCTAGAGAGTTCCTGGAAGCCTATAGGATAGCTTTGGAATATAAGGGCAAGTAGTACTAAGATAACTAGGATTTCAGAAACAGAAGTCAATGGGTTATTGAATGTTCCTGAAGTAGTGTGCTTTAAAATGCACTTTAAAGTGACAAAAACCTGAATTCTAATCCTGTTTCTTCTTCAGCCAGGAAAATGACCTTAGACTCAAAATAGAGGCTTTTTATTGATCATATTGAGGTTTGCCTTACTTGTGAGAGACAATCAGATAAGTTTGCTAGGGCTGAATGAATGAATTTTAACTAGATTGTTATTTCTCTGATTTTCTCTGAAAAAAAAAAAATGTTTTGAGGGTATTTGTTTCTGTATGTATTAAATAAATTGGCCTGATGCTATTTTTTAATTCATAGGTAACAAAGTGCAAGGTTTAAGCTAAAATATAATTACAGTACTAGGATGCCTTCTTATGTGAGGTTGCTAATGAGGAATTTTGAGATAGTGTAAAATGACTACATGTATTATTTCCCAACCTTCCTAGATGCAATATATATGGCTGAGTAGATAAGTTCCTTAAAACATATTAATGTTTTTATTTTTAATTTATAACATCTTTCCATAAGTGATGATGATTTTATAAGTCACTGTATGGTAAAACAAAACTTTGTAAACATAAAAAGTACTTCATGTCAGTATGGTTTATCTGACGCAGACTCTTCTCTTGGCTAGAGAAACTTTTTGTTTTGAAGGACAAAGCAAAGCAAACTCACAGACTGATTTCTTCTGAGACAGAGAGTGCTACTGAAGAGACTGTGCATGGCAGGCCAAAATGAGGCAATTTGACAAAGTAACAAGCACCTAATTCAGCTCCATCAGTTCTGATGAATTCCATGCTGACGGAAGTCTACAATAGAGCATAGGACTTTGCCTCCTTAATTCCCAAGACATGTTGATAATGCATTTAATAGCAATTTCACAATTTCTACTGTACTTTTTTTTTTTTTTAATGAAAATAGTACTGATGTTTTGGAGAAGATTTATTTGTTCTAGTAAAGTGTTGTGACATTTATTGAGGCCCATACCCAGTAATGCCTGCTTGCTTCCCAGCTGTGAGTCACTGTGAAAATAAAGATTACTTTCCCTGCCATCAACTCACACCCAAGCTAATTTTACAGCCTTGTCAAATAGCAGGAGAAATTACTAGTTATCACTACTTAATCAGGCTCAGCTGACAAGACTAGATTGGAACAGAAACATGGTGTGACTGAAGCTTGTTGCTGTAAATTGAATACTTTGACATGCTAAGACAATTACTATGTAAATTTCATTGGGAAATGTTTTGTTCTGGTAGCTTATAGAGGTCTTGTCAGTACCTGAGGGCCCAGTGTATGTTGTAGTTTCTTTTAATAAAGGGAAAGAAAAGGTCAGATCTGAAAAAGCAGCTTTGTTAAGAGAGCGAGATCTGACGTAGCCAATCGGGGGAAAAAGGCTGAAAATCTTCGTTTTGCTTTAACTTTCTATGGCACTTCCTATAAGAGGAGAAAATTAGAAGTGGGCTACTTTTGTGATCCAGAAACTGCAGTACCAGGCTGCTGCCTTGTTTCCTAAATCCAGCAAAGGGATGTCTGTGAGTCACTTAACTTCTCCTATGTTATTATCTATCAGGGCAATTTTCAAGGTTGTTGATGTGTTTGGAAGGCACAGAGCCTGGTAACTGCCCACAGCATTGCTAGTGCTATCCCTTAACGTGCATAAAACACTGTTGATATGTCTGCAGGGTCAAGCAAATTGCTGCTTTTATGAATCAGCTTTTGCTGTCAAGTGGCTGGAATGATGCCAGCACTGCTCTCCTTTCTCATCATTTTAGAAGCCTATATTCTTTCATTTTGTCTTCTACAGAGGCAGTATATTTCTGTTAACTGTGAAGCTGTAAAGAGGAAGGATTTGGGAGTTCTGCATCTTTCCTTAAGCTCATGTGATGAGGACATTTTTCCCACCTCAAATATTAAGTTTTCAGGAAAGCAAACTGAACTGTTCTTATTCCTTGAAGTAGAAAAATGCTGTTATTTGTGCCAAGCAGAGTAGTCTAACCTACAAAATGAAATTATAATAGTCTTAGGATTCTTAGTAGTGAATAAGAAGGAAGTTTAATTATAACTCCTTTTTCACTAATCTTTTTATGAATTGTCATCTTTTCAGATTATATTTTAAAGGTGCCTGCTGTAGATAGCTTCCTCGTGTTTCTGGGGCAGTTTTTTTTCTTCTTCAGGCTGTTTAATATTTCAGGAATAGAGATAACTCTTGCTATTTTCTTAACCTTCCCAACTTCTCCCTGCACCTTTTTGAAGCCAGCTCTAAAATTGTTTAGTTCAGAAACTTGGTTTCGATTCTTGTTTCAACGCTGCAGAAAAATTCTGTATCTCAAAGGAAAAATTAAGTCAATATTGAGTATTTCAAAGCAAGTTAAAGGGCGTGACTGTATGTAGCTTCTGTGAATAAGCCTTGAACCCTGGAGCCAAGAACTGTAGGAGCATCATGCAAAACTAGTGAAAAGTTCTACTTTGTCAATTATGTGTGTTTAATTTTTTTTACTATAAAAATTATTTTCACATAAATTCCTTTTTTTTTTTTTTTTTTTTTCTTTTTAATAAATTTGGTTTCTTAAGTAGCCATCTTCTGGTGACTCTGTGGCAGGTGTGCATGATAAAAAGTACTCGTCAGCTGAGTTCAGTTTTTCAAAACAGTAATACAGTAATTTCACAACTATAAGGCACACCAGACTATAAGGTGCACTTTTTGTTGCAGTGAGGATCCAC
>VRYO01002355.1:4204671-4221057 GCA_009812075.1 Sialia sialis
TTTGTAAAAATCTCATCCAGAAGTCTCTGAGACTAATTTAATGATGTAGGGATATTCTTTGATAGAAAATACCAGATATTAAGTGCTGAAATAATATGGAGAGACTAAATTGATTGAGTATAGCAATATTTCAAAGCATGATTTAAGGTTCATAACTTTTGATTCATTATAGTCTTGAAAATGACATTGTATCTGACAAATCAACATATTCGTTATTTGATGCCAGTTTTTGGTTGTTTGGTATTGTTTTTTACACAAGTGTTGGCAGTTATAAAATATTTTTTGGTGAAGTCCACATTGCTAGTGTTAGTTAAGAATTCTAAGTATTTGTGCAGTGGCAATGCATAATGCCCTCTCTTCTAAAATTCCATTGTTCTGAATGATGATGTCATAACTTCAAGAAAAAAAATGCAGGTGTGAGCTACTTAATTAGCAGGATAAGTATTGCTTATCATGGTTATTTCCCTGCTGAGATCTACCAAGACGTTTCAGATGTAACGCTAATGTTATTCTGAGACATAAGACTTCAGTAAATAAGCTTGAAGAAATCTATTATTTATGTCAAGAAATTTTCTATTTTTCAACCCTGGGTGCTGAACCTGTTATTCAGTGTTGCTTCATGAGTATGTGGTAGTGTGCTGTACTAAAATATGTTATGTTTAAAAGCCATAAAAAAGGCATTTTCAGGAAAGCTTCTGTTGTATATTACTAAGGCAAATCTGTAGTTAATCTTGTTAGATTAAGCAGAAAATGCTTCTGCTGAGTAGGACCCCTTTTCTAGTTTGAATTGTCAGATTCTTCACCCCCTTGAGCAGTGTTCCTGCCATGAGTCCTAGAGATATACTTGTTGTTTCTTCATCCCCTTATCCCTTCCCAACTTGTTGATTCAGGCATTTGGATACTGCCCTCTAGAAATAAATCACCTTGCTTTCAAAAGGGCATAAAATATCTTTTGCTGGCAGCCATTTATTTGTTTTGAAAAGTACAACCAAAATGTGAGTAGTTGCTTGACTGAACTCTTTCTGAAGAGTTCTGCATTTCTAAATGTGTACTCTAGGATGAGTGCATTGTGTAAAAATAAAAAAATTTAAACTCTGCACTTTCTTTAAATTAGAAAGTTCACCTGGAGAACACAAAGGACATCCTCTTACCACTTTGCCTGTACAACAGCACCAGCATGTAGTAGGATTATACTACAGAAGGAAATTATTTTCGTTTCATAGTTAGCTTGCTGTATGGAATAATGATGAGCTAGTTTTGTCCATTGTTTCATGTGGTCAAATGTGTCACTTTGGAACTCAGCAATAAGATGGATTCACAGTCTCCAGTGAAGAAAGTATTGATAAGGGATTCCATAAGATGATGATCAGTAGTACAGGCAGCATAGTCCTAAACAAAAGGTGAGCTGAGGAAGATAGTGTGAGGTTTCTCAGCAAAGTGAAGGAGTGGTGCCTCAAGGACTAAACATTAAAAATACCGCTGGACTGAGCTATTTGGTTATCTGAAGAAACACAAGTATGGAGGTAAGGATAAAAGTGAGGAAAAATATAATTAAAACAGTGGAAGATGAGTCAAATAAAGTGCTCTTAACATCCTTAACTATTTATCCTCTTATCAGTATGGGAATGATGAGCATACATACATAGCCAGGACTGATTACAGAAAACACACTCATGGAAATTATAGTGATCAAAGCCAAAGTGAAAAATCAGTTTGGTGTACTAATTTCAGGTAGACTGATTTGGTTTTCTGCCCTCAATCCCAAAATTACAAAATATCATGGCAAGTTTTTCCTCTGAAACTTTGTGTGTGTTTATGCTAATATATATCTCATTCAAACAAGCCATTTTATAATATATATAGAATGAATTAATAGAGTCAACCTATCTTGATCTTCATTTGCCATTTATATCAGTCTTGTTAGTGCAGAGTTCTCATATGTTATTTTAAAAGTTAATCCAGTTTAAGGTGCCACTAAGGCAAAAACTAGTCCTGATAGAAGCAAGCTAAAAATAGCAAATAATACATTCCTAGTAAAATTATTTTGAAAGACCTACTATCTGTTTTTCATTTTCCCACTGATTTTTTTTCTTTTTTAATTCCTCAATCAGAATATGATATTACACTAAAGCTCTACAGTAATATACTTGCCTTTATCAGTTGAATTATGATTTCATAATTAAGAGGAGAGCTTAAAATAATGTTGATTGACATCAGCTACATGGCAATCTTTTCTATGCTGAGTTACATCTTGGAGCAAACCCTTACTTCGCTTAAGCTGGCTGACCTGCCTATCTGTCAATCTTAAATCTGCTAATCTTTTCTGAGTATTGATTTTAGGATTTATTTCCAGGCCTCTATGGATTTTCTACTATTTCAGGCCTCAATGAAAGTCAGTGTGCTCTTTGGACACTTTATTCTGCCATTCAGACTACCTGACTGATACTTACTGTCCACATAAAGCCTATATTCACTTAGTGTGCAAGTGTCTTTATTTGGAGGATGACAATTGGAGTTCATGTGTTCAAATACTATAATTTGCTAAATTGGTACAAGTTTGACTGAATTTTCTTCTGAAATTTTCAGGCTCTGGAAAAAAATATTATTTTCCTCAGTAATATTTTAAATATTTCTGTAGGCAGACAGTTTAACATTGAGACTTTTTTACCTAATGTATATGAGGTTGTGGTAACCTTTTGTAATTAGCATTTTTCCTTTTAACAGTAAACCTTGCTTTGTTTTTTATTTTTAGTAAATTTTGGTAAGACTGCATTCTTCAGGAAATATTAAAGAATCTAGAATCACAATTTCTCATTTATTTGGAGACTCAAGAATTTCCCTTTTAAAACGAGAAGCAATGTCTGTAGCTTCTAAGTAGCCCTTTTACAGCCAAGGTGTTTAGAATCACTTCTAAAACTCAGGAATAAAGAAGCATGCTCATCAACTTGGAAAAAATGGTGCATGCATTATATATGTTTATTCTCATGGTACATCCAGTGTCTCAACTATGGAGGTCTAACTGCATCTTTGTTGCAGTTCATGGGCCTTTCCTGACCATTACAGCTGTTCATCAGGTCTGTCCTGCAGCCCATCACAGCTGCCCTCTGCTACAGACAATGTTGAACAGAACTTCAAATAAAATGGATTTCATGTTGTGCTCTTCAAAAAAGTAATCTTCTGTTGCACTTACAGCCTCGTGTCAAGAGAACAAGGGGCTAAAAATGAGCCAAATTCCACTTGCTGCAAAAAGTCAAGTAAAGCACTACTGTGAAACCTAGCAGAAAATGATGAAATTTAAGGTTTCATTTCTATAAATTTGAAATCTGGACCTTTTTTAAAAAATAAAAATGAGGATTAAAGGTCAATGTCGAATGGTGAAGAAATGTTAAGAAAGTGTAAGATGGTTTTTCTCCTCTGAGTGTGACTTTTTTTAGATCAATCTCTTCAGCAGGAAGAACGGAATAGTTGTAAACTAAATCCATCAATGTTGCTTCTCCTTCCAGCACTTTAGCATATTACTCTGAAACTGTCAATGAGAATAGCCAAATCCAATGACCTACCCCATCCTTACATGCATAAGTTTACAATATTAACCATGCAAATCTCAGTACAACTTCTTTGAAAAGGTATCTTGTTATACTGGAGAGGTGACTTTTTAAAAAAGAAATGGCATTCTGATGTGTTTGGGGTATTTTTTAACTCTTACCCTTTAGAAGTTGTTAGTATGACATATGTGAGGTTCTTTTGCATGTTTTTTTTTGACTTGGGGTTTTATGGAGGTGGAAACTTACCAGTTTTGAAATAATATTTACTGGGAGTCAAAAATGCTGAAGGAGAAAATAGTGTGAGAGTTCCATGTACGTCTGTTAGTTGCATTTATTCTAGTCCAAGAAGCATCACTGTTGACAAACAACTGGCAACAGTAGGTGTTGGTTTTGGTAGGTGGTTTTCTTAATTTGCCAACTGAAACAGCTATGTGTTAATAATAGGCTTCATTTTCTGTACTTCTTCCTACAGATAAGAAAAGGAATTTCTACTAAATTCTTTTGCTGCAGTAGATTTTCTTTTTCTCACAGAATATTTAAATATACATGCTTAGACTTTTCTGTCACTAGATAATGAGCGCTGTTTTCTCCAGAACTCCACATTATTGCAATGCATCTGTATTTTTTCCAGTGTGCATATATGTTTTACCAGCTAGCTAATTAATTAAACATTTCCACAGTAATTATTTCAGAAAATGGCTTGTCATTAAATTAATTCTCACTGTTGTAGGAAAAAGTCTGAACTAAAAATTTATTTTTTTTTTTTTTTTTTTTTAGTAAAGTACCTAAAAACGAATTAGTTTATTTATGGCTACATAACAGTTAATATTTTGCAAGTACAACTATAGTAGCTATAAGTTTTTATTATTTCTTTGAAACATTTCATCAGTTTGGTAGCTGTATGTTATATTGGTAAATATTGATTTCTAAGTGACATTTATAAAGAGGAAATGCAAACTAGACTGAAAATATATGTAAATCAAAATTATACCCTATAGCAGTTTTTAATAGCATAGTTATGCTTTCTGTCAAGGACCAAAAATATCGATAGTTTTTTTTTAAACCTAGAATTTGCAGGGCTAAACTTTAAATTTTGTTTGTTTATTGAAAAGCTGACAGATTTCTGCTCTAGGGATACCTTTATCAGGATGTGACTTTCCTTTGGGAAATGAGAAATCATTCAGTTACTTTGTCCCCAGAGGTGGAAATGCCAAGCTTTGTTAAAAACAGAGGAATGTGTCCCTTTTTACTTTTTTTCAAAAAACATGAAAGATGCAATCCTATCTGTTGCGGTAATCTAAACATTTGTGATAAAATATTTTTGGATATTAGGAAACACTGATTTGCATGCCATTATTTATTTTTGAGTGCTTTTTTTTTTTTTTTTCTGAAATGTGTAAACAACTCAATATTGAAAACAGTCAGGTTAAAGCACTGATATTCCATAGCTACTATGCAATTAAGATGTTGAATGTATGCTTCTTTCCTTTCAAAGATAAAAGCTTGTTTACATTTCCTTGTTCATAAGTCTGCAATCATATGTAGTTTTATCTCTATACTTAATAGGAGCAATTGTTTTGGATCTGGAGATGTGAAGTTGGAGTTGTACATGTGGATGTAGTTTTTCATATTGTAAGCACGTATCACCCAGGATAATACGGAATTGTTTTCTAGAGTTTATCTCTTTGTGGACCAAACAATCATTTTAGATTAACCTCATATTATACTTCAGAATTATTTTTGATAAGAGGATTTGATTTTTCAAAATGATTTCATAGAAGAAGATACGTCATCTGTCATATTTCAGGAAAAGGTTTTCAGTGAAGGACAATAATTCCAGCCAGTTAGACTTTTTTTTTCACTCATTCCCCTTAAAGTTTGCCATTGTTGCAGTTTATTCACTGTTGTAAGCAACGTGTTTTAAACAATCCAGCTTTTTCACATGGAAGTGAAATCACTGCTTGATTGCAGTGTCGAATTTTATGTCAGAAACAAATGGATGACAGGATTTGCCAACTCAGATCTTCAGTATGCTTATACAATTATTTTGTTGCCTCTGTAGCTGTAAGCACAAGGTGTACTTGGAAACACTACCAAACACCAGCATCATCATCCCGTTCCATAACGAGGGCTGGACTTCACTCTTGCGCACGATCCACAGCATCATCAACCGCACTCCAGACAGCCTGATCGCAGAGATCATCCTGGTGGATGACTTCAGTGACAGAGGTGAGGCCCTACTGGTTTTGGTTTTGCTTGGAATTGATAATGCAGTGTAGTCCAGAGAGAAACTAAAGGAGTGCAAAACACACCCTTGAAGTGTGTTTGATTGTTAACAGGAGTAAACATTTATAAGATGCTTTTGTTTTGCTTGGAACAAATACTGAAATTCATGTCAAAGTGAAGAGAGTCTGTCAACTGTTAATTAGGCTTTATTAATGTTATATTATGAATGCTATTACTGAAATATTGCAAATTTTAGTATTTCCACATCTTTTCCCTACACTTCTCTTTTAGTCTGAAAATTTGACCAACTTTGACCATTTTGGATGCAACTCATTAGCTTTTGCTCCTGGAATTTTATTGAGCTAGGCAGATTCCCATGCTAGCACAAAATAGCCATACTGAGAAATGAAGCTCTTTTGAATGGAATGTGAAAAAAAATGCTTTGGAGTAGTTGATCAAAATTTACATAATTTATATATAGGACAATTAAGAAAACTTCAATTACTTAATGTCTCTCGCTACCATTACTTCTTGAATGCAGCACAAACATGAGTGCCTCAAGTTCCTTAAATGAATTTTAACAGTTCTTTAGGTAAAATTCCTCCATGACAGGGATATGGAACTATGAAATAGTGTGGTTTTTTTCAGATTTCAGTTCATCCCTGAGAAGTTTAAGCATGAAGACCTCTGACATTGATGTTTCGCAGGGCTGGTTTTCTGTTTCTCTTGAAACATCAGTTGCTCTATTGAGCTGTATATGAGCTTTGTTCTGAGTAGACTGATAGCAAAAGGGAATTGTACCCTTTGCTAATGATTTACTTGAATACTAGCCTCAGCTAGGAACTTAGAGGAGCAGATTTCTTCTTTCTTCTATTGTTTTAAGAAGCCCCTGGGTGAGTGGGAGAAATATTAGAAGAGTGCTGCAGTAGCAGAACCATTTCTGTAAGAGGTTTTTTTTTTAACTTGATATTTCAGTGTTTAGAAAGATAAATGCGGCACACATCTATGTTGCCCTCTCATATCTGCTGGTTTACTTGCACTATGTCCTTTGACGAATGGCCTCTCGATCTGTAATGCAATTTAAGTGAAATTGTAAAGTGAATACAGTTCTGACTATTCTATGTTTATAAAATCTAGACCACAGGTGAAAGTTTTTGAAATCAGACCTGTAAAACAGCACACTCAGGCTGTTTCTGCAGGCTAACAATTTCCTAGCAGTAAACAACTCAAGGGGAAGTCTGTAACTTGGTTTTATGAGGTATCTGACCAGTAAAAAGCTGTTTCTTGGTTTTCCCTTTTTTCTTTTTTCTTTTTTTTTTTTCTTTTTTCTGATATAGCAGCTATTGAGGCCATGTGTGCTCAATATGGTAATACTGTAACTTTTTTTAATGAAGAACGTAATTGCTATTGTTGATGAGTTTTAAAATATGTTAGTGCTTTACAAAGCTTATATACTGCCAGGTCATTAGAAAAAGAATTTATGGCAATAAACAGGGTCTTGCTCTTCCTTGCATGCTCTTAGTTTCTGCTGATTGCTGAAAGCAATATTATTGCTATAACACTATAAAAATCTCCTTATTCTTCTTCATTTCCAGTTATATAAAGCTATCTGACTTTTCAGTGGAACAGATTTCAGCTGGAAGACATGGTTTATATAGCATAGAAACATTTAACAAAAGTGTTTAACATGAGTCTGAAAAACTAAAATCTACAAAGCAGGCTTTTATGAAGCTGGACCTAGAAGAGCAATACCAGTAAAATTATTTAGTTCTGTTTATTGGTGTTATTAAAATAAAGTTCAGAAATGTGCTTGTGAGTTTTTGCCAGTTTTGAACATATTTGGTACTGTATGTTTTAAGAAGGGAGATAACACAAGGAAAATCTGTTGCAGTCTCTACCCTGAGTTCAGTAACATTGATGTCAGATGAATCATTTTGGTACACCTGGCGTTGGTTTAATTCTTGTATATTTGATCCTCTAAACTTAAACTATATTGTGTTTTCTTGTGCTATTTTTACTCTTTCATGAGGTGGTAAGACCTAATAGAGTTGGATTATTTTGTGTTAAGAAAATGCTGACTGATATCTACCTCTGTCCCTTCCCAGTTCATAAAATAACCTATTTTTAAGAAGTAGATTCTTTCACCCTTTAGTTGTCTTTCTGAGACTGAGAAGAGTAAAGCAGCATAAAAGGTATTGAAGCCACATTAGGCAAAAAATTAAGTTTGTATGTTCAGATGTTGTCAAAACTCATAGAATGATTGCAAGCAAGGTTTACTGCTGTGTTGAGGTAGTATAGTGATTAGTGATAAATTCAAAACACTTTTCCTTATTGTATAATTTCTTTATGAAGCTGTATATGCCGTATAGGTGACAAAGGGCTATTACTTTGTGAAATCAGTTATATACTATTACAGTGTATGCTTTCTTGTACAGTGTATGCTAGTCTTGTTCCATCACTTCATATTATAAGGAGAGAGTTTTCTGTTAGCAATCTAACCATCATGTGTAGTTAGCCAAAATTGAAAAAAGGTATTTCAATAACAATGGTATTTCAAAAGTAGTGATTAAACACTTCAGAGACACTTTAGTGACAAACACTTTAGAGAAAAGTTTTTCATTAATCCTGCTGTTCCATTTTACAAACATCTAGGAAGTTATGACAAGTCAATTCCTATTAGAAGCAATAAATGAGAAAAAGAAGAAATTTGAAAGCTGTGTAAAAGGTTTTTTTAAAAAGGCTCCAACATTTTTCCTTCTTTTTAACTAATGCAAATATAAATACTGAAATGCACTGGAAGAAACTTTTGATAAAAAATGATGAAAATGTTTTTGTGAACAGCTAGATATCAGGAGTTTGCTGGTCTGTCTGCAGAATTACTTGTACACCTTCATTTTATTCAGATTCCTTTGGTGTTTATGATCAAAACCAAAATCCTTAGATAGTTCATGCATAATGTTCAGCATAAATTATGACATTTAGATGTTATGAAAGTAAAAGGATAGCTGCCCATCTTTAAATATCAATATAATGCAGGCTTGGTATCATGAGGGAGGTAAGCAACGTTATGAAACTTGGAAGTGCAATATTTGGTTATAGACAGATTTAATATAAAAGACTACATATGTATTAGAAGCTATCTGTGACAGAAGGAAATGTAGATTTAAATATAGGTACACAGTTGCAAGATTTCTTTATTCATGTAATTTGTAGAGAGTGTTTGTATTTAAAAATTATGAAACAACAGGTAGGAGTGAAAAGTCTGATTTTGTGGAACTCAATT
This sequence comes from Sialia sialis, assembly GCA_009812075.1. Taxonomy (NCBI): domain Eukaryota; kingdom Metazoa; phylum Chordata; class Aves; order Passeriformes; family Turdidae; genus Sialia; species Sialia sialis. Next base: position 4,213,726 of record VRYO01002355.1, read on the forward strand.
TCAGCAATAATAGCAGCTTTGATTTATACTGCAAACAGAAATGGCTGAATGTTGGTGTACTGGTGAGATGAAAGGGGACTGATTCTAGAGTTCTTAGGTGCTCTAATAAATATAAAATAACTACATTGTCATTGTCACTTAAGAAACACTATAAAAGAAGGGAAAATAATAGTCTTCTACTTAGATTGCCCTAGAAAGCTATGGCTACAATAAGGATACATTTTAATTATATACATAGTTTTACATACTGAAGTGTGCAAAGTGTTTCTGATTTTGTGATGGATTTGGGGTTGCAAATCCAGTACCTGATTCATATAATCCCTGTATTTCAAACTGGAAGTTAAAAATCTGTAACACATATTGGAGAAACCAACACACCTCTGTGTCATTATCTGCAGTGAATTTGTGTGCAGCTCTAGTTTTCTGATTCTGGTTTCTGGGAAACTGAGCCATGTGGAAAGTGACTTTTTTTTTTCTGGGGAAGTTTTGGGGTTTGTGTGAAGGTTATTTGAAATGGAAGATGGAGAGGTTTGGTTTGCAGGTTTGACTTTAAAGATTGGGTGTTTCTCATTGACATAGTTTGCTCTGAAGTCAATCTGTCAGTCAGCAGACAGATCTCTGGGGCAAGAAGCAGGATATGGGCAATAGTTTTAAAGGAAAGGCTGAAATGACAAAGCAAGTTTTCGTTGATTCAGTTATGGAACATAAGCTTGCATTTACGGAGGAATATTAAAAATTCTGATTAATATTTTAAAACTTTGGGGAAACATCAATTTGCGTAATTCATTAGTTAAACAGTTTATATAGGTTACCAACATATGATAGATTGTACATCAACTTTTATTTCTTCTTGCGTTTTAATTACTTTATTAGCACAGTCAGACCTGTAAACTGTTACTAGAACAGTATATGTCCATGAAAGAGATGTTTACTTAAGAAGAATTTTGACTTTACCCTGTAGCTCTTGAACAGAACACATTATAAGAAAAAATAAACAATGCCACAGCCAACAATATATTTATCAGCAGTAACAATTTTTTGGTAGTATTTTGGTTTGGAAAAAATCCCTCAGATTTGCCAAGGGGAAAAAGGAATATGAAAACTTAGTAGCCAACAGCTTCTTTCTCAACTAGTTCCTGTCGCTGGCAATGAGCTAGTTCTTTGGTAGAAGACAAACTAGGAATTTTTCTTGTATGTTGATGAGCCAGTCCCTTCTCATATTGCTGCCTATTATGTCCTCTTGTATCTGTCCCCTTGCTTAGGCCTTTCTTCTGCATCATTCATTTGAGACTATCACAATGTCCCCTATCAGATGCCATATGGTTTGTGTCAAACCTCTAAATAGCCCAGATTAATAACATGGAAGTCAGTGTGCAAAAGCAACCTGTGACTACTTCATCAGAGATGTAGTTGGTCAGTGAACTTCAGTGCCAGTAATATGGTTTTTTTCTGTGAACATAGTAGATGACCTGATGGATGACGGGTTTTTTTTAAACTGTAGTTCTGTAAACTATCTCAGCCATATTATACCATAATGGTAGAGTAAGGGAAGAATGTTTGTGCTAAAAGCAAAGCAGCTCTATCTGACTATCAGATTGTACCACTTTCCAATGGAGGAATACACACTATTGCATGTAGTTGAAATTCCCTATATTTTGTTTGTAGACAGTTTATGTAACGTGATTGAAATTCAAATGTATGGATGCTTGGCTTCAGATCATGGCTAGATGTAACTTTTCATGAAATGAAAGTTATACTGTGTGACTGACTGTCTTGTCATAGGGAAGCTCTGCTATAGACAGTCTCAGTATGATGAAATCTCATGTCTCCAAATATTGCAATGTTAGGCATAGCTCATGTAAGACATTTGTGAGAAAGTAAGGATGAATCCACATGTTAGCTTTCTAGACAAATAGTTATACCTGAAACACACAGTCTTACTGGCTAGGAAGCCTGTTGCTGCAGTCAAGTAATTATACAAAGGTAAAGAGATGTTTTCTGCTAACTAAAGAATTTGTAGTGGGTTTGCACTTGCTTAATGAAGCATCCTGGAACCCGGAGTGATCCCAGCAACTTGAATTGTTCATGTCACTGATGGCATAAGCAAAACTATGCTGGAACAGAGTTTACTACATCAAATTTTTCAAGCAATGTTGACCTTAATATTAACATATTACTGCATCATGTGTGCTACATCAGAAAAAAAAATCTTAACTTTTAACCCTATATGAAGGTCAGTCTCATATTTTAAATCAATTTTTAAAAAAGGAAAAGGCCAAATAGAAAACGAAACCAATTCAGTTTCAAGATGTCTATATTGACTAGAGATCTAAATAAATTCAGTGTTTACATTTTTATACTTGTGATTATTGTGCTATAAAATGCATCTTTCATTTCCTTTACAATGCATTGTGTTACTTAAATTTCATGAAACTTGGACTTGCTTCTAGTCAAAATATATCACTGTAAAAAGTACAAACTTAAAAGATATCTGTGCATACGTTGGAATAAACTGACTTGAATCTATAATACCAAGTTTTCTGTTCTTCACTCTACATTCTCAATTTTGATAATTTAACATGATAAATTCTGTTGTGGCATTTTTCATCTGAAATAACAGAGTACAAGATTTTACCTTCAGCTCCTTGATGTACCTTGCAATAGCAGTTTCAGTTTCATTACTGAAGACATTTTGACTTGACAGAATGGCTTTACCAGTGGTAAAAGAAAGGGTTGACCTGAGGTTGGTAAGAGTTCAGATCAGAAGAATAATGGTCTTTTTGAAGGCAACTGCAGCTCATCTCAAAATGCATTTCATTTGTTGGGGTAGAAGTATTGTCATGTTCAGAGAAAGTGAGAGGTGGGAAGAGTTTCAAATAACACTTTACCTGGAGAGAATTGGGATAAATTTTAGGAGTATCACCCTGTACTAGTTTGAAAGCAAAACCAGTGAGACTCCAAGTCAGAAATACAATTTAATTAAAAAAAAAAAAAAAAAGTAAAATACATGCAGTAGTACAAAAATAAAGAAAGCACTGTCAGAGTCAGAATGCAACCTGACACCCTGCTAGTTAGGGTGGTGGCAGCAGTCCAGATGAAGTGGTCTTGCTGAAGTGGTGATCCTGTAGAAAAGGTCCAATAGCTCCTGTCTTCTGGAAACCAGTGGGTAAGAGAGCTACTGGCTGTCTCTGAGGCCCACATTATATTCGGGTGGGAATGCTTGGCTCCCCGCTGCCGGGCAAAGCATCTTACAACAGGATGATGTTATTTTATCAGTCATGTGATGGGTTCTTGATGGCCCATTAAACAGGAATGTCTCCCCGGCAGGAATTATCTATGACTCATGGGGCAGGGAATTGATGGCCCATTAACAGGAGATAGTCCGGGGGAGGAGGCAAGGAAAAACACTGCCCCTCCTGTTTTTAACAGTTCATGGAGATGGTTATTGAATACATACCTTTGGGCACATCTTTACATTGTAACCTAGGACACACTCACATCACAATGCTACCTTCACTCAGGGAATGCAAATACAACTTGGCTGTAAAAATGAAAATTCCAGGATGAAATATTAATATGAAAACAAATTTTTACTTTTCATAATTGAACAAATTGGTATAATAGATAAATAATTTCACTTTTGAGTATGGAGTCAGAATACAAAGCTTTTGTTTCCACATGCTCTATATCAGGCAGTCCATCTTTAGTTGCCCACTCTATGAAATACTTGCTGGTTGTGCATCTTGCCTCCACACTGCATCCTTTTTGTGTGTGAACACATGAGGAATTCTTGAGATAGGAGCCAATGAGCAGCCTGTACTCAGCAAGACTGTTTTCTCTGAGTGTCACCTTCTGAAAAATGTTCTGTTGTGCTTGGTCAAGTGTGGTTCATTAGATTCCTGAAGTAAATCTGGATTTAAAACAGTGAAGTTACTCTGAGTAATTTTGTAATAATAGAAACACATTTATTCATGTGGCAAATTTTTATTCTATGCATCTCAGCTTTGATTTACATTTCCTTTGGGTTAAATTGAATTATGGATGACACTGCATTATTTTAAAATTCCTCATCTGGAATACTTAAGTTTGATCTTGTAAACAGGAAGGAAAATTTCTAACTCCGCACAAACATTGGTTTCTACATTGGCTTTTCTCTGAAACGTGAGCTATTTACTTTCCACTTGGAAAAGCATTATTACATTGCAGTAGTAGACTAAACAACTTGACAAGAGATTTGTACAATTAGCTCGCAATTATCTTCTTCGGCTTCAGTTAATGAATTATAGAAAACACGCACATTTTTTTCTGAAAAGTTTGAAAATACGTTCTTACACATTTCCTTACATTTCTTCTTGTCTAAGTTTCTTCTTAACTTTTTTATTTCTCTTTATAAACTTTAAGATTTTTTTCTTATTTGCATTGGGCAATTTATAACTAGTATTCCAAATGTATTACTTCCACAACTTTACTGAGTATTGCAATGGAGATGTTAACTAATTTTTACACCTTCAAATGGTAAACCCTCTGAATATTCACAATTAAAACCTACAGAGAGGTGATGTAGGATGGAAGCTGAAGTCTGTTGCTTTGGACGTTTTGCAAACATTCCCTCTGATCAAATCCAAAGTGATCTCTTTTTTTCTTTTTTTCTTTTTTTTTTGCATGGTGCTTTGTTATTAGGAATCAGGAGAACAGGCCTGGGATCTTATAAAGTATTGCTTTTCATAAGCTAATCCTAAGTTTTTCCATAGTGTCAAGAGGAAAGATTCTTGCCAAATATTAGCTGTCTGGTTTTTAGAAAATTTCCTTTAATTAAAAATTGAACTTTATTCATGATCCTTTTCATGCATGAATGTCGTTTCAGTGTTATCTTTAAATAAGTCATTAACTTCTCATTGTACACAGAAAGTTATAGCAACTTTCAGTTTTCAAAGTTCATTGCAGTTTAATAAAGCTATTGAATTGATATCCTAGTAGTCTTTCCAAAAATGATAGTTTGTTACAGCCAAGGTTGCCTCAGTTTGCTACATTTGAGTTCATCTAAGTAGACTTCAAATATGTGTTTCACCTTTCCTTAATGTAGACTTTCAAGTAAGCTTGTAATCATCAAGCAAAATAACATCCTTAAAGAGTAGGCAGTAGTATTATCCCTAGCTTCATTTTATGCATCTCAAAGAAAATAATTTCAGAAAACCTTTTACTTAATTTTGCTGTATTATAAATGTATTTTGTTTTGTCCTTTTTTTCCTGTTTGCAAATCATGTGTGAGCCTGAAACCTGATAATATTCCAAATATATTAACAATAACATAAGAGGAGCTGTTTTCATGTTAATTCACTGGTACTGAGCTTTACATAAAATAAGAGGGGAAAAATAATGTGGGTGGCATAAGGAAAGCTGTGAAATGGTCAAGGCAGGAAATTATGATTGTCACTTGTAAGAGAGTTTTAAACTCAGAATTCTGATAGTAAAACACTGTGTTTTACTAAAAGATCTGTAAACGTCCTTGCAGTCAGATATGAGGTATAAATAGTTTCTAATAATTTCCCTGGGAGATGAGTGGGAGAATATTGATGTGGTTGCTAACTAAATGCCTTTTTGTTGTTTTGTTTGGGCTTTTTTCCTAAACTGCGCACCTTTGTCTTTTCTAGACTGATTCTTATATATGTAGGATCGCTAGCAAGTGTTTAGTTTACAAATTTTAATGCATCCTAAAGAAAGAAGAAAAGTCCTGTAATGGGGCTAGCAGATAAATGCCTTCAAAGCTTTATACATGAAGAACAAAGGTTTGTCCTGCCCTATTTTTTTTGGTAACCTTGAAAAAACAGATGTGTTTAAAGAGTTCCAATGACCTTGCTTTGCTGATGGAATAAAACAGTTAATAATTTTTTAATAATTTCCATTCAAGTTCTGGTATATTCAATTTCTGTTGAAAGCAAATGAATAAGCAACAACAACAACAACAAAAGCCTGCAGAATATTTTCTTCGAGTATTGAGAGCTGAAATTCATCTGTATTATTTTAATCTTGATGCTTTTCTTTTGACATAAACCAGTACATAATTTAACAGCATTTGTTTTTGATGATTCTTTCCTGGATAATGGCAAGCAGTCCCCCCATAATTTTTGTTAATTTTATTTATTTATTCTAAATAAATGGAGGCCCTGTTGCCAAAAGCATCTATTTGTTTAGTGTTGTATATGTTTATGGAGATTTTTGTTTTGTGCAGTCAAAAATCAAAATTGTGTTTATGCGTATTTGTTTTTTGCTGTGTGCATCTTCAGTGTCTCACAGGAAGCATTTGTGACGTATGGAATTGTCTAGATACAAATCTTTTTGTACAAAAATTCAATCATAGTTTTGATTAACTTGAAAAGGAATGTTGTTGCTCTCAGAAATCACTATCCAGACATTCAGTCAACTTTGCGTGCTTTTCTGTTCATGCTGATTTCCCAAATTGAGCTCATGCATCTTTCAGACAGATGGGCAATTTTATGAAGCTTATAAATGGCTGAAAGCTTTTTAAAAACTGTCATGAGCAGTTTGTTTTTTAAATGATACTGATTTGTGAAAAAAGCATTAATAACTTTGTCGAGCAATTATAAAGGACTTATTTTATTAGGACTGGGTCAAACCATGTTTTCTAAATTTGAATAAGTTCCATTTGCAGTGGAAAATTTCGGTGAGGAAGAATGACAAAAGCAAAGCATGATTTGCTACATGCAAAGAGCTTTTAGCATTCTCCTCTGCCTTCTCAACTTACAGGTATAAACTCATTTTACTTGGAGTGGTGATTTTTTTCTCCCTTTTTATCCAGTTGTATGTTTATCCATTATGAGAGCAAGTACACATTTTGGTTTTTGTGGCTTTGCAGGACTGCTGCATAATTGAGACACACAGCACACAGAGGCAAGCAAATATTTTGATTTAATTTATCGTGAAGGATTTAGCAACCTCTGTTCACCTGCTGTAGGATCTCTCATATCTGCCCTCCTCACAAACTCAAGAAAATATGCGTTAGGGTAAATTGACAAGTGCTTCAGGAAAGAAGAATGCACTACACAATATGAAAAATCCTAACTGTTTGGAACAGGTGATTTTGCTTTTATATGGTATCAAAAATCCCTCTAATCAGGCTGGTAAAATGAACTGCAAACATGTTCATGGCATTCAGGGATGAAAGCTTTCCAGTCTGTGCAGGCTTCTGGCTTTCAAAGTTGAGTGTTGCTCTTGTCAGGGCGGGTGGGTTGGGAAATTTTGATTTTGTTTGGGTTTTTTAACATAAGTACAGTAGTTTCACGATTATAAACCGCACCTGAATATAAGCCGCAC
>VRYO01002355.1:4222057-4284901 GCA_009812075.1 Sialia sialis
GCTTATATTCGTGAAACTACTGTAATCTAATTTCTCCTACTGTTAGATCAGGATATTTTTCTACAATATCTTCTATCTTTATTTCTTTTACTAGGGACCTAATAAGTCTTTAATAGGTAGAAATCTCTCAACAAATGTAGAAGATGATTTCTGCCTAAGTTGAAGGGCAACATACTGAATTTAGAAAACAGAATTGACATTCTTTGTAAAAAGTGCTGTTTATGCCCATCTGTCAAAATAGCAAACCTACTGCTTCAGATTTAGCAGGATAAACATGAGTTAGCTGTCTTACTCCATCTCTGCCTCATTTAATCTCATTATTTGTGATACACTATTTCTAGTCAACAAGGAAATCCGCTCATGTTTGTAAATATTCTTTGTAAAGTTTCTTGTTAAAAATGTTCTAAAATTCTAGTGAGAAGTGATGATGCTTTAAAACATATTTCAAGTATAATTGATTCATTTATGAGAATTTGAAGAAAAATTAAAGGACTTATTCCCATCATTTTGCATAAAGCCATTCCTGCTGTGAAAGAAAGTCTGTGTACAACCAAATGTAATATTTTTTGAAATCAGTATCCTTTAACACTGCAAAGCAATACAGAACAGATGTTAGTATTGTTCTTGAGTGGTTTATCTATTGCAGTTTTTAACTGTAGAAAGCAATGACAGATTATGCTAATGAATGGGAAAAATTAAAATAATCCTTACTACATCTGAGTCTAAACTATTGCAGCTCTTGAATGTGTTTGAAAACACTAGCTGAAGTGCTTGCTTCTTATCTGCAAATCTCATTCTTGTGTTTTTGTATTGCCAGTCCAGCATTAGTGATAAGAAACAAGGTTTGTGCTACAAACTGTAGTAATACATGAGGACATGAAGTGTACAATGGGTCAAATTCAGATCTGTGCATCTAGTCAGTGTGTTATTTACAGGACTTAGATATCCTTTTCAAACATAGTTCCTGATTGTGTTTTCTTTGAAGGAAAGTTAAACACATTCTTAGTGACAATCTGTGTTCTAGCTGTGAATGTAAGGTTGTGAAATGTAAAGAGCCAGTTATGCTGGAGCCCTTTTTTTTATGTGTACTCCCGAAGTAGAGGTGATTCAATTTTGAAGGTAATTGATGATTCTTACTTCTGAACTGAATTGACTATTTCTGTAGAGTCTTGCAAGTGTTGCTAGTTTAGGTAATTTAACTGAATTTAGAGCTTCAGCAAGAACTGTGAGCTAATTCCTTTTATTCTTTCTCATGTCCCCTGTTTATTTTAGTTTTTTGAAGTGCAGTATATTTCAACTTGATTTCCTTCATGGAGTGGACATAGAGTTTAGCTGTACCTAACACAGTTTTTTTTTAAATGTTGTGCCTTGATTATGAATGAAATAATAGTAATAAAAATTCAATTAAAAGCAAATTTCCTTTATTTCAATGTGGTAGAGTTTGGGAACTCTTCAAAGAAGTCTGAAATTCTGGAAAGTATATGAAATTATTAAATGGTAAACTGTTTTAGCGCACTTGTTGGTCATGGTTATCTTCAGTTTTTATATGGATAATCATTTGCATTTGCTGTACTGGGCTTTGTTTGTCCTTGGGTACTTTTAGAGTTCATGCATTAGGAGGGATGAGCTTGTCCTAGTATAAATCAATTATGTCAGCAAAAAAAGATCTGTGATTAAGTTGCTGGTATGTCTTTTAGCTGGCATGTACTGAGTTGAATTTTAGCAACATCCTTTAGGAAATAAAAAACCAACAACAAAAATCCAAAATAACAAAAAAAAAAAAATTTAAAAAAACCAAACACAAAAATCCAAAAAAGAAACCTGTCATTTGCCCAAGAACAATTACCACCCCCCAACAAGCCCACTTGTTCCCCCCTCAACCCAAAGATCTGCATTCCATACCATGAAATCTTTGAAAAGATGTGGTACAGTCATTTCACTTTTGATTCATTCCCCAAGCAATATCTCTTTGGGCAGATGATATTTTATTTCAGGGTAGTGTCACATTCTATTCCAACATATTGGTTGTTTCAAAGTAGTTTCTCTGTGGTGTGGAAATTGTAACTTGCTTGGCACTCCTGCATTACTGAAGCAGCAGCATGAGCTGTGAGGAAAGTCAGGGTACAATTTACCTGTGCACTATTTGATATGAAAAAAAATTCAACTCTATCTTGCTATTGTAAGTTATACTGCAAATGCACACCTGGGTTTTTGGAAATGCATCCTCGCAGTGTTTCTGTAAGGCTGCTTAAATGCATATGTATTCTTGTTGTTAAGAGGTGAATACAAAAGAGCAGAATCCTGTAAGCAGAGTTACATTCCTGCTTGTGTACAAGAGACAAGTATCGGAGCAAAATTAAAGTTTTTCTGTTCCCTGTTCTTACTCTCCTCCTTCAGGCTGTGTTCTTAACATCATGATTTTTTTCCAAAACACAGTGTCCCTGAAGATGTAACCCCCTTCACAGCTATGGAATGTGATACCAAATCCCAGGGAACCTGAATGATTCCAGGTTTCATTAGCTGAGAAAAAAGAATAGGGATGATGGTGAAGTTTTTCTTGAAAAAAATGTCTGTTGATGGGATCTTGACCAGTACGATCTGCAGGGAGCTGAAGGACAAGAATGAGAATTTATTTTGCAGGAAATACAGAGGGGGATCAGAGCAGAAAAGGATGATTGACAGAAAAAAATCAAAACCAGAAACATAATTGATACATTTATTTTAAACTTCGGGGTGCATTTGCTTCTTGAGTTTTATCTTGCTGCTTAAGGTTGCATTTTAAGATTAATCAGCAGTATTTTTCTTAATTTCTCACTGTAGAATGAGAGAGCTGGAACACCTCTTATGAAGACAGGCTTAGAGGTTCAGCCTGTAGAAGGAAAGGCTCTGAGAACACCTTGGAACCTGGAATACCCAGTACCTCAGGGGAGCCTAGAAGAGAGTTGGGGATGGACTTTTTACCTGGGAAGGTGATAGGACAAAGGAGAATGGCTTTAAACTGAAAGAGGGCAGGGTTAGATGTTTTATTAGCTGTGAGGGTGATGAGGTACCAGAACATGTTGTCCAAAAGTTGAGAATGCCCCATGTCTGGAGGTTGTGAAGGCCAGGTTGGATGGGGCTTGGAGCAGCCTGGTCTAGATGAAGGTGTCCCTGTCCATGGCAAGAGGGTTGGGACTGAAAAATCTTTAAGGTCCCTTCCAGCCCAAACCATTCTATTATCAATCAAGTATCAATCACACATCTAAAAACAAGTTCCCGCCTGCTGTAAAGATAAAAGCAGTTTTTCTGAGTATGTTTATATACAAATACAATGTTTAACTAGAGGAGTTCTTGTCCACTTTAGGTATCTGGACAGAGCTTTGGAATGATATGGTTATCCTAGTTTTCTAATTAGTATGTGATGAATATATGTTGTTGATACAATATTCCTAATATGTTGTTAGAAATACATATGTACTGAGTGTAAATGGAATTATTTAAGGATTAGATATAAATATAAACAATGTACTAACTTTAGTATTCCAAGTCAGAATGATATTTTAGAAAAACAAGTTCAGAATTTTGAGCAATGTTGGTTGCCTGACAGTAGCATGCTTTGTTATTTGACTGTTTTATTCAAGCCATTTTGTGAAAAGTGTTATATAATGATTTTGAATCATTCTTGCCATTAAAATATTCTTATTGAATGTTTAAATCCAATTTTGTGGATTGCTGTCATATATATCTGCTATTTATCTCTGTTACTTTTATAGTTATTACACAAGGAAACAAGCAATATTAGTTTTTTTGACATTACCTTGAATACAATTACTCTTTTTTTGGTTTGTTAGTGTATAAAATAGGATCTTTAACATGTGTGCTTTTTGAGAGAATGAATTGTTCTAAAATTGCTAAAATGAGCATGCCTTTTCTGTGCCACGCCATTTCTCACCTTTAATTATATTACAGAGGTGCACTGTGAAGAAACGCATTAAGGCTTTGAGCAGCACAATTCACAGAATCATAAAACGGGATGGGACCATGATGGGTCATCTAGTCCAACATCCCTGCTCAAGCAGGACCATCCCAGAGCACATGGCACAGGATTGCATCCAGCCAGCTCTTAAGTATTTGCAGTGAGGGAGAGTCCACAACTTCTCTGGCCAATCTGTTCCAGTGCTTGGTCACCCACACAGTAAAGTTGTTCTTCCTCATGTTCAGAAGGACCTTCCTGTGCATCAGTTTCTGCCCTCTTGTCCTATTGCTTGGCACCACTGAGCAGAGCCTGGCTCCGTCCTTTTGCCACCTTTCTTCAGATACTGACAGACATTGATGATCACCTCTCAGTTGTCCCTTCTCAAGGCTGAACAGTCCCAACTGCCTCAGCTTTTCTCTACCTTCATGAGAAATATTACTGAAGAGTAATAAATCAGGCATTTGGTGTTCTTTTTGATATTTGCATTCGGGTTTGAGTGGCAATATTTTCTTAGTGAGAGTGGCTACAGGGATATCTTCTGGGAGAAGCTGCCAGAAGTTTCCCCCAGGTTCAACAGAGCCAATGCCAGCCAGCTCCAAGATGGACACACCACTGGCCGAGGCTTAGTACATCAGTTTTGGTGGTAACACCCTTGGGAATAGCAGATTTGAGTCAATTTAAGTAATTTAAGTAATTGCAAAAGCAATTTCAGCCAGAGAAAAGAGAAGTGAGAATATGTGAGAGAAGCAGTTCTGCAGACACCAAGGTCAGATGGTGCTCCAGATGCCAGAGCTGAGATTCCCTTGGTGCAGATCATGGTGAGGCAGCTGTGCCCCTGTGGCCCATGGGGATCCACGAGGGAGCAGAGATGCACCAAAAAGACCCCCACCATAAAGCAGGGCAATGGCAAAGGGATGCTGTAACACCGTGGGGAGCATGGTCCTATGAGAACCCATGGAGAGAGGATCTTGCACCAAGGCCAGTTTGCTGGCAGGATTTGTGACCCATGAGGGGCCCACACTGCTGCAGTCTGTTCCTGAAGAGCTGCATCCCATGGAGGAGCAGTACTGAAGAGCTGAAGTCTGTGAGAAGGACTCAGGTTGGGGAATTTGGTAGAGGAGTGTCTCTCATGGGAGGGACCCCACAGTGGAACGGGGGAAGAGTGTAAGAAGTCCTCCCCATAAGCAGAAGGGAGTGAGTGGCTGAGCCAAATGGTGTAACCTCTGTTCCCTGTCTCCCTGTGCCATCTGTGGGGAGGAGATAGAGAAAATCAAATTGAATCTGGCAAGGTAGGATTGGGGAGACGGTGTTTTAAGATTTGATTTTATTTTCTCATTATCTTACTGTGGTTTGCTTGGTAATAAATGTAACTAATTACTTCAAATTGAGTGAATTTTCCTCATGACAGTAGTTGGTAAGTGATTTCTCCTGGTCCTTACCTTTACCCATGAGCTTTTCATTATGTTTTCAGCTGAGGAGAGAAGTGACAGAGAGGCTTTGATGGGCACCTGGTGTCCAGCCAGGGTCAAGCCACTATTGTTTAAATAGAACTGAGTTGCTACAGGACCAAGGTCAGTGTCTCTGACAAGGAGTTTAACAGCTGCCTTGCCATGTGTCATGAAAGTGATGGTTGCCTGGCTGAAACTCAGAAGTAGCCAAGCATAGTGAATGCAGAAGAAAACAGAGTAATGAAATTCATAATAATGACCTGGAAATCTGATTTTTCTTCTTTGTGTAAGACTCAGAAAAGGCAGGGGCTAATTAAAATACTTAGATTAAGCCATGAGAAATCAAAGAAATGCAAAGTGGCTCATTTCTGGGTTTCTGATGAAGCAGCTCCGGGATGATATAAAATGCCATTCTTCCCTGTTTTTCTGCATGGCTTTAGGGGACTAGTAGTTGTCAAGGACAATTGAAGTGGAGTGATTGATGTGTTAAGGTAAAAAGTCAGTGATGTAATCTTTGTCCCAGAAGGCATTTTGTTCCGTGGTATATCTCCTGTTTTACAGGGAAAGGCTTAGAGTAGATTGATTATGTATGAGAAAGAGTAAGCTAGAAGAAGTAGCCAAGAGAGTATAGTATTTATCTAGACAGTTTCCTTCTTAAATTGAACAAAAAATCTGTGCAAGTGATGGTAATGAAAAGCAAACAACTTTAAGGTGAAACATAAGTAAGGAATTTATTGTGTGGAAATAAGAAAAAATAAACTGTGTTTGTAATCATTGCAATAAGAACATGTTACCAGCTACATATAGAACTATCTAATGCTTGTCTCTGTTCTGTTGGGCAACTTGTAGAGAAAACTATTGGATAAGATGGCATCTAGACAAAAAGGATCAAGATGGTATTGTTACTTTCATGTTGTGTGCTTTACCACTTTAATTTTAGTTTCATGGTTTATATGGATTATATCCTGGATATACACAAAGGCATCTAATGTGGCATCATGATTTTCATCCTGTGTTCTTTGAGTTCATAGGGCTAGCTGGCTGTGTTCCAAAAAGCATTTGGGAGCTGAAAAAAAATATGTGATGTTTGAACAAAAATATAGAGAAGAATTGTGGTGGTTTCTAAGCCACTGAAATAATATATCTCATTGATGCCTGTGTTGATTACATTGTTTCTTGGGCTTCTGTTAGATGCTTTTTCTTATTTTATGCTGAAAGCTAGTGGTTGGTGGCTTCTTTTGGTAAGTTATATTTGATGTCTGATTACTATAGCTAAGCACTGTGGCTTCTGCTGGTTTAGGAATGATAGAATTGAGCAAAAAGTGAAGAAGAAAAACTAAATGTAGTTAATTTCTGGAGAACAGAATTAGAAACTCTCCCTTTTCTGTTGAGTAATCTGTGGTAAGAAACTTATTTTTAATTGGGTTGTGTCTTAGAGGGAGAGAGGATTTCATATACCTTAAACCTGTTTCTAAGATCTGTCATGATTTTCATCTCTTGATAATGGATGTCTGTGAGCATATTTAACTCCAAAAATTCTTTTCTGTATGGTGTTTTGATTTCATGCAGTAAATTTTCCAGTATAATAAGCTAACTTTATTTTGTCTGTTTTCCAATAATTTTTCAACCAGGAAGCCAACAATATCTTATCTAATTAAGCAGAATGAACCTAGCTTCCTTAAAATTCCTGTTGATTTATATATGGCAGTCTCATACCAAAGAAAGCATCTCATTCACTAGTTTGCTCAGAAGTACCTCTAGCCAGCTGGAATGCTAACCCAGCAGATAAGATTATGAGAAGCTTCATGCCAAGCGAGTATCGCTGCTGTTGGTATCCAGTGATATTCCACAGGCACAGAGCATCTTATGTTAACATCTTATTGTTAACATAATATGAGCTGGGAAGAGAGATTTGCTGTGGAAACATTCTCAGGTGGGCCTCAAGATTTGAATACGTTTATGCTTGTTTTGTGTTTTAAACTTGTACACAGTTCCCTTGTGCTGCGATTGGATCTCTTGCCTTGCCAGCAGATTATCACACGGCAATTGAATACATACAGTTTGTGGTGTCTCAAAGCACATGTTAACGACTCCAGTGTTTGAACAGTAAGACAAATGTTGGCTGTGGTATGCAAAGAAAACAAGATGTGTGTGAAGTGCAGTATACTCTAGTGATGCAACACAAACATTGAATAATGAGCAAAGCTTAAATTGTTTTTGCACAATTTGGTATAGAAGTTTAGTGTCTTCTCCTTATGCTTGTATTCTATTACTGTTGAATACACACTGTCTTGGGAATACAGCTCTTAGGCGGATATCCAAGTATTCCTCTGTTCCCAATGTTTTAATGGCCACTGCAATTTTAACTTCTGTTTGAAGCTCTGTTATGTGGATGTTGAAGCCTTAAGAGAAGTATTTGGGGGGGGGGCCTGTCTCAGGTAGGTTACTACAGGAACTAAGCCAAGACCTACATTTTTCTTAAGCCTACACTGAGCACAATTAAGGCATTTAGAGATGTTTTCCCTGCAGTTTATAATTCCTTGAGGGTAACTGTACTGCTGTTACAGTAGCAATGTAAGTCCTGTGTTTTGGAAAAAATTAACAGTATAAATGCTTTTATACTGATAAAACTGCCCTCACCAAAGGGAAACAATCTTCTAAATGGCTTTCCTTAACCATTTGATGCAGGATAAGCACAGGGGTGAATCAATGGAAGGTCAACAATCCTAATAAGAAGTGGAAGGTGAGCAGCTCTGTAGAGCACCTTGCTACCCTAACTTGGCTGCCCTTATTGGCATTATATTAGTGATTTATTTCAGATTATGTTTAGCCTCAGCGTAAAAGTTAGACTTGAAAATAATTTGATAAATCATTAAAATAGTAGACTATGACTGAAGAGTTAAAATTATAAAGTTTTTTCGGTCACAGAGCTGTAGTTCAGCACTTAATTTGGTTTTAAGAGAATTATTCAACTGCTTAATCTTTTCATAAATTGAAGGGTGCTACCAAGAGTGACACTTCAGGACATACTGACAATACTGGTCAGTATACCAGTATAGCATCATAACATAAATTAGATTATAAAGTAAGTAAATAAGAGAATTTCCATTTAGTGCACTGTATCATTAAACCCAGTCATAACTTTTTCAATGCTTTCTCACTATGAAAATCCCTTTAACTCTTGGGTTTTTTTCTAAAAAGTTGTGCATTGCAGCTAGAATGTAGAATGCATGGTGGAGATTAACAGGAAGAAGTTATCTAAGGTAATAAAAAGGGAACCAATTATTCAGAATGCTCTCCTAGTTCCCAATTCCCGAACAAAGCCTTTACCAGAGGCTCTGCTCATTTCTCCTCTTCTTGCCAGCACTTCCCCAGTTTTGTTTCTTGATGCTCGCAGTCTGGGACTGTCTTGTGGTGTGATAGACTGTACTATTTTTAATATTAGGCACATATTGTTCCCAGGGTGACAATAAATTGTTTGTGTGTTTTCAATGTTCATAATTGCTGCTTTTGCAGCCTTTCCTCAGTATTTTCAGGAGTGATATAAGCTGACTGTATGTTATGACTGAAGCAAGGAAGTGAAAAAGTAAAGGAGAAAAAGGCATAAAGAATTCTTGACATTGCTCAGCTTTTCTCTCAGACCATTATGGCTACTTAAAACATCTTCTTAACTTTTAAAACACATACTTTTATAGCAATCAATTATATTTAATGGATGACATGGTATATTTTATATTCATATTATATTATAATTTTCATATTATACTGTAATTTGTAATGTACTGCTCTTTTGAACACTGACCAAGAAATTGTACAGCATCTACCAGACTTCTAAAATGCAAATCAAGTATAATTTCTATTTTGAATGTGATCACACGTCTGGAGTATGTTGCTATGGCATTGAACAGGCCATATTGATTTTAGCTGTTCAGACACTGGAGACTTTTGCTGTTAACCTGTTATACCTTCTTTTCTTGAAAGTTATGTTCTCTCTGCAGTTTCTTCTAAAGCTTTGTTTCTATTGTTCAAGAATATCTTCATTTTGTTTTTTGGTTGGGATTGTTCATTTTTAATTTAATCTGTAATGATATTACAATGGTTCATGTGAAAAAGGAATGCTAAGGGCTTTTGATCTGACCAAGGTAGAGGAGAATAAAGTAGGGTTTTTTATAAAATGATGGGCTTTATTCCTTTCTCCTTTTTTCTCCTTAACCACTGCTTCAATAATTCTAAAGACTGAGCCAGTCTTTAACTTGTGTTTGCATAGGTGTTGTGACAACTAAGCAGGGTGTGTAGGCAAAATAAAAACGGAGAATTTTAGCAGGTCTGTATTGAGCAGATATATGGGCAGTTGTCTACACTCTGACTTAGTTAAGCGTAATTGCTCTTGTATCTCAGAATTTATTCTTATTCCAGTCATTAACTCAAATTTGGCTTTTAAAGTTTTTAAGAAATTATCTACTGAAACAGTTCTACCTGTCTTTGATTCTGTATTCATCTTAAATTCTTTGAGATATTTTGTGTTATATTGTGTTATATTTCTAACTGCCCATTAATAACAGCAG
Source organism: Sialia sialis (assembly GCA_009812075.1). Lineage (NCBI taxonomy): Eukaryota > Metazoa > Chordata > Aves > Passeriformes > Turdidae > Sialia > Sialia sialis. The sequence continues at coordinate 4,232,026 of VRYO01002355.1, forward strand.
CAAAATCCTCTCAGTTCCTCAGAAAATGGTGGAAATTATGGAATTATGACACAAGGAAAACTTTTTTTTTAAACATACTGTTAAACTGTTGCTGAAATTGCATTTTAAATATTTCTTAAAAATATTTTTAGATGCATTCAACCTAGTAAGTGAACAGATGCACATCCTGCAGCAGCAAGGTAAAATAAAAGAAAGAAATGCCAATGGCCCCTTTAGGGCTGAGTTTCTTCAGTTGTCATTTTATCTTGTCTCATGATTTTACAGTCAGCTGCAGGCTCTCTGAAGCAAGAACTATTTTGAGATGTGCTTCTGTGTATGTCTTGTATGGTTCCTGGCTCAACTGATGCATGTAGGAATTACTACAAAGCACATTGAAAATAATAAAAATATTAATTGCCTCATAAACAGTTCATATTAATTGTGTCTTTTAAAGGTAATGAGTAGCAATACCTCAAATATTAAACAATGCCTCAGTCTGAATTAAGGTTGCTATTATGTGAGGCAGGTATGCTCTTCTCTTCATGAATTTTTAAATTCCTTTCTCATTTTGTGTACCAGGTGGTACCTTGTTGGAAAAGCTTATCGTTTTCTATGGAAATAGCTTGAAAACTTTTCTAACACTATGTATTCCCAAAACTATGGTATTCCAAGTAGGAAATGAGCACTTAAAGCAGTAAACTGTTCCTGTTTCATGCCAGTGTGCACTATTAATCCCACGCTCTTGTGTGGATCTCTAAAATTTCCTTCTAGAGCACGAATGTCAATGTGTGTTCATCAGTCTCAGTACTTCTTAGAGCACTTCTGTTAGAATTGGATCATGGTTTGGAAACTTCATTTAATCTCAATTAATTCCACATTCAGCTATGTACCGACATTAATTCCTGGACTCCTTAGATCAGTGAGTTTTGCTCATTTTGTCTTGTCATTTCCTAGGAAAAATCGTCATGACCTAGGCAACCAAATTTATTCCAGTTATGAAACATGAGTCAAACTTAATTTTTGGAGGTGAAAATCAGTAGTGTATATCAAAGCATCATGCCACCTGCCTCTCTAGTTAGCAGTTTGGTTTGCACTGTGAAGATGGCAACCGAAAGTGCTAATGCAAATTACTTTCTTTATGATATGAAACTGGGAATTACTTTATTTCTGACATGAAACTGTGAGAGATAAAGAGTGAAAACATAGTATCACATTGGTGACATTTTGCAAGAGACCTTGGAGAAACTTCTGCATGCATGAAAAATAAAAGCAGCTTAAACCTTCTGGGTGGACTTACCCAGAAAGGAAGAATTGGAAAAAGGCAGGCAGCTCTCTTCAAAACTGAACTTCAATTTCATTGAAAAAAAAAAAAAAGGTGATAGGAAATGTGGTTATAACTTAGTATCTGTTTTATTTAATAAAGAATACAGTACACAATAAAACCAGAATTTCAACGTGAATGTTTCTATTTTTCTACTACTTTTACATCTGTCCTTGCACAGACAGAATTTTCATCACAAGTAAGCAATATACACACATTTTTTTATTATATAAAACTCTTAGGTCTGCAACATTTTTCTCAGCCTTTTGTCCCTAAGTCCACTTAGAAGCATTTGTATTTCTACTCGACCTCTTAGTTATTGAGACATAAACGAAACTTGTGGGCAGCAAACTGTTCTCTTTTAATAGTTTTGTTAGGATTGCATAGATACTTTTTATTGTTTTGAAGCGTTTTTGATTGTGAATGTAGAGGTATTTTTATTTGTATTCATAATTATTTTATTAGTGTAATTTATATATGTCTTTTTCTATATTAAATAAGCTTATTATCTCAAATTAATTGATTTTAAAGTACTTTATCATCCCTGCTAATCTGTGTGCATTAGGTTCTAGTGGAAAGCAAAATAAACAACCCCTTTGCCCTACACTGCCCCCTTGTAATTTTTTAATCTTTTGTAAATCTTGATTATGCAAATTTAAGATCTACCATGTCTGCTTGGAATTCCTAAACACAGCTGAATATTTTCCACTGTGAATATTCTGTTGTATTACTGGCTTAATTAACAAAGTTGATTGCAAAACTCTCTAGACATAGCTTCTACAAAACAACTTTTGTAGCCCATTGCTTGTAGGAAATGCTTAGGATTTTCTTAAGATGATTTTTTTCAGAAACTCAGTATTATTAGAGATGGATTTTAAAGAAAACATACTCTTTAAAAGGTGTGAAGTTGGGCTTTTAAAAGGTTCTGGAATTGTTTCTTCTTGCCTGTGGAATGTTATAAGAGCTTCTTGTAGTGAATGAAGTTATCAAGAGCTGTTATATTTGTGACAAGAGCACAAAAATAGCAAATGCAAATACATATTTTTAAGTCATATAAATCACCTAGTAAAGAAATATTAGTATCTTTAAAATTACCTAGAATCAAATGTCTAAATGCTCATGAGATGAAAAGAGATTTTTTTCAATGATTTTATAATCACAAGCCAGTGTAAAATTAACAGTGTAAGCTTACATTGTCATCGTCATTATTATTTTTGAATTTTGTAAAATATTTGTCCCCCCCAAAAAGTGGTCTTTTTATCACCCTCTCAGGATCAGCTGTTCCATATATTTTGTACTCATATGAGCAGTATACTCAAAACTTGAATTTTGCTCGAAAAAGGTTGTAATGCATATCAGACCTTAAATGAACACATTAAAACAATTAGTGACTTCACGTTTCCACTTGCTTGTATCCTTTACAGTAGAACATCCTGATAAATGATGTTCTCTTCAGTGCTAGATGCAGTGTTCAATTTGACTTTATTGTGATTATCTAATCTAAAAGTTATAACAACAAAATTACTGGCCAAATTTATAGGTAGCAAAAAGTATACTACTATTGTTTGTAGGAGATCATTGTTTTTTCTGAAGTAACTGGAAAACCCTATGCTTTCCCTTTTGAATATCCACAGAAAATCAGCAATCTTCATACAGTTTCTTTTCCTGCTTTTGCTCTTGAGGGGTCTGGATAGCAACAGCCAAAATTAACTGATCATTAAAGCGGTACTGGATATCTGGGGCACAGTTAGTTCTGATGGAATATAGGTGGTACCACCAGAACAATGCTCTGCCTCCCCTTCCTACAAGGCTGATAATACATTCTTAAAAGAGTAGTACAGGTCAAAAAAGGAATGATGTTGAAATTAAATGCTTATTCAACAATCTGTGGCTTAGTAACTTTTTGAGGCTGAAGTACTAATTTCTTTAAATTTAGGACTTGGTACATTTTTCTTCTAGAAATTTGTGTCATTATTTTGAACAATGCTTTGTAGCACTGAGTTCTGGTTTTTTTAAATGCATGTGGTATAAAACAAGCACCTGTTTAGTTCAGTTGCTTTTGCTTTCCTACTTACCAGCTCTTGCAAAACGATAATCAGTGAACAAAAGCAGGGTTATCACTCTACCTTTTGTCTGTCATTCATGTTTTCATACATAAGGCTTGCCTTCAGTCTTCAGTCATCTCTTTTCTATACTGAGGAGTGTTGGTCTGCTTATCCTTCCTATCACTCTTTGTTTCAGAAATACTTATTTCTAGCATTGCTTTTTATCCTTCTGCTGGTTTTTTTGTCTTCTATCTTGGGTGGCAGTAGAGAAAGTGCTGTAGATACTTTTAAAGATTCAGGCACAAAACAGATTTGAGTGGTTTTATATATTCTTTACATTCTGATTCTTCTTTTGATTCTTAGTGAACATTAAGATGTTTTTTTCCACTGAGATGTTTATTTATATCTGTTGTCAATATTTTTTTCTGCTCAGTTTTCAGCTCAGTCCAGTACAAATCTGAAGTTAGCCTTTCCTTTTCCATGTGACTTATTTTGTTGATCTGCATTGAAATCCATCTGCCATCCACTTATTGCTAAAAGAATTTAGTCTTTTTTATGAGGCTTTTTGTCAGGAAAAGGATTATCATTTCACTATTAACTCCTTTCTGAATCATATATGTGTAAGTTGAAAAGCAGTGTAATTTGTGGAATTTTTGTTGTCTTTGCTATGATGTGAAAAGTAGCATTTGCTAATCATTTATCTTGTGATTAGGCAATAATTATTTTGTGAAATGAATTTTTCCTCCCTGACATCTCAGTTGCTTTCTATTTCTATGTTTGGTAAAAAAACCCTATAGATACGATATTATGATATATTATCCGTATGTGCATTGATTCTGGGTTTTGTTCCACCTTATGTTAGTTTTCTTGAAACTGATGTCAGTCTTTAGGAGCTGTAGTTTCCCAGATCCTGCAAACACACTCTTTTGAAATTCTCAGGCTATATTTGCTACCTAATTTCTTTTTCTAGTGTCCAAATACTGATTGATAGTTGTGGGCTGGAGTTGCAATTCAGCCATTTCATGTTAGGGTTCCCTTAAATTCCAGGTAGGATAGCCTCTGACATTATGAAATTGATCGTATTATGACTTTTCTATAGCTTCTTCTACTAGTGATTAATTTTGAGACAGATCTTCCACCACATCTGTACTAGGTAGGAGTTGTAATATGAAAATCACCACAAACTTTTTTACAGTGGATGCAGATGCCACTGAATATGCAAAGATTTCTGTTCTATTCATGTCTGATTGGTTTATACAGTAGCCTCACTTTTTGGCAAGCTTTCCTCTTTGGAATACAATTTATTCTAAGGCACATATACTTCTGAAAGCACTTCCACAATATTTTTTTTTCTTTTTTATCCTAACCATATGAGGTAGGACACTTGATTTGCTAGTCATGAGGGTTTTCTGAATCGTTTAGATTTGACTTAGAGTATAACCATATTTTAAATAGGCTTTGATGTATTGCAGTTTGACCAGGTGAACTTCTTTCATTGTCTCTTTTTCTAAATCATTGTGCATTTGTTGCTTGGAGACAAGTGTTGATAATTTCAAACAATGCAAAGACTGCTGAACCCAAAAAATCCTCAGTTCTTCAGGGATGCTTTTTATCCTTTCAGATGCTCCTCTTAACATTCTCTTTACTGAACTTTTTCTTGTTGATGTAATTCTTATTTGTCTGTCTTACCGAAATCCTATGCAAAATTATAGAATACAGAAAACTTCAAAATGTGCTTGAGAGTTGCATTAAATTATTCAAGCACGTTGAACATTGCTCCTGATAAAGTGAAAATTGAGTTTTCTTCATGTAGTGTGTGCTAATGTATATTTTTGTTATCATTAATTAGCTTTATATTAATGTACATATTAGTATATATCTGACCTGAGCTTTATATAAATAGCATTGCTGATGAAGCCATTGCTGATGTAGTAGTTTCCTTCTCACAAGTACTTTAATATCCATTAGTATGTCAGTCATTGAGGTCACTGTTTAAATTGTGGCACAGTACTCTTTTTCCCTGTTCAGACCACAGGTATCAGTCTGTATTTACTGTCTGCCAAACCTCCCAGCCAAAAAAAAAACCAAAACAAACCAGAGGAAGTATCCAACAAACAAACAAACAAACAAAAAAAACTAACTCAAAAAACCCCACCAAGCCAACAAAACAAAAAGAAACCCACCAGCATGACAAAGGAGTTTTTGCCTCACAGCTGGATGCTAGACTGACAAATACTGAGAGGATTGGAGCTGTCCAGTTACATTGATAAATGTCTTACTGTGGCCTTTTCTTTAATGTTAATGAAAAACAAATGCTTTAGAGATGCTCAACAGCTCAAATTGTTGATGGCCAATATAATATGGTTTAGGATTTTTTTTTTTTAAAGTGGGATCTCTATGCATATTTAGTATAAATACCAAGCTACTTGAGATCTCTTCTGGCAAGCCAACACAATTCCAAATCCCCATAGGATGTAGTAGCCCTGCTATGTAAAAAAACGTAGCTGGTAAAGTTTTGCCAAAACAAAGTGGAGAAGTCGAGTATCCCTCATTGCTGCAGTGGATAAATCAAGCTGGCTCATAATGGCAAATCCTGGACTTGCTATGGGGTTTGCCTCCTCAGTGTTGGTCAATATAATGTCTTCCAGACATTCCAATTTCTAGTTGATCGATTAGAGGAGCGTAATAAAAATAATTACACCAGACTTTTCCTCCCAAGTGTGTTCTCTTCAAGGGGAGTTTTCCCACGCTTTTTCATCTCTCTGTGTTTTTAATGTGTGTTGAATGGTTTTACTTCTTCATGTTAGTGTGTATCTTATGAACAACTGAATGTAAACTGAGCACTGCATTTTCCTGTATCCTGTTACAGTTTAGCCCCAAGTGATCATGGTATGAAAGAACTCCTGTTGATTAACCACTCCATTTAAGGCATTTTTGTGACATTTAAACAGTTGAATTTGTATTGAAACAGTTCAGTTCATCCTCTGTTGCTTTTACTCATCCAAGAGATTGATATGTAGTCATGTACCTGGAAAGAAGTTTCTAACATTTTTTATTAAATATACAAAGCTAAAATTGTTTCCTTTTATTAACGATGTACAAAAGCATAGTTAATATCTCCCTGTTCTTTTTGATCTGAATAGACTTAAGTCTTCAGTGCTGACTAAATCATGATGAAGTGAAGGGTGACCCTCTTGACTGTATCCTCATTATAGTTTTAAGGAATTTTTATATGTATCATTAGGTGTTATCAACATGGAGGCTTAAGCCTACGGAGGTTTTGAGGCATATAAATCCTGAGTCCTTTTTTAATTGCAAAGATTTGTGACTATTATGCAGCTGATCTTGCAAATTCAAAAATATTCAGTGCTTTAATTATGCTTACTTTATTTAAGTGCTAAAGGCCACAGCAGGCCTGCAATTGCTAGCATGCTAACAGCATATAATACAGCCAATTGCAAACAGCAGTCTAATTTGTTGATTTCAACTGAGGTGTAATTATATTGCTTCATTTGCTGAGCAAATCATACCAGAGCTTCTCTAAATCAGCCTGATTGTGTAATGAAGAGCTAATTACAAACAGCAGTGTTCTTGCAGTAAATTTATGGTGACTGCTAATGCCAGGTTGGCACCACTACGACAATGGCTCATTAGTACATTTACAAAAGCAACAGTGGAATTCTGCCCAAAGCACAGCAACTGTTCCCTATTTCAGGACATGAGAGTGATTAACTCTCTCCCTTCCATTGTTACTACTTCAGAGAACAAACAAAAGCACCATACTGTTGTTACTCCTTCTTGAAAGGAATTATTTAGCACTTCTAGAAAAATCTACCATAAGACGGAATGACTTGGAAATATTTTTTTCCTAGCATTAAAGGCATATAGACTTGGAAAATGTTATTTGGCTAGACCCTGTGCATCAGTGACAAATGGAGGCCTGATTTGTGCTTTTGCAATTTCTCTTTCCTTGTACATTTGCTGCATGAAGTCAAGGATTGTCTTGGCAGGCACAAGGCTGAAAGAAAATTTCTGAGGGAGAATTATTTTTGTGTTGGGCCTGTGATTAAAGTTTTTTTGAATAAAGATTTTTTAGATTTCTTCAATGTAATATTTTTTCCTGTTTAAGTTATAATTAATGGTGGCCTGATAAATCTTATTTTGTTTACTTCTAAATTATGTTTACTGTAGATTAGCCAACTCAAGTGGAAAGATGAACTGGTCACTGTAAAAATTCACTGCAGAGTATAACTTCTCTAGTCTTTCTGAAATTTCCATTAATCTTTTGAGTTTTATTAATTTCTTTGAATTCCATGAAGCATGCATTCTTATAGGTACTTTCAAGCAATTGGAATAATTTATTTCTGAATTAGAGGTATGTAATTGCCTGTTCGATTTTAAGCCTGACACCCACAGTAGATTGAATACTGTTTTACACAAAAGCTTCTAATCTATTAAATGGTGCACTGGGACTGATTTCCTATGAAATTGTCTGAATTACTTTTTTCTCTTGGCAGAATAGCACAGAATAAATTAATTTCTCTATATCTCCATCTGGCTTCTTTCTGCTGTAATACAGAAAAATGAAGTTGTGGGCTCTTTTTATTTCTTCTCTAATTCTGTTTAGTTACAGGTGACCCTTAATGAATGGCTTGAATTGGACAACCACCTCAAATACAGAAATATGGATTCATTAGATCAACAGCAATAGACTTGAGTTTATAGGAAGCAAACTTCCTTGAAAAATATTTCATCTTTAGGTCCAAAATAGTGATTTATTTTTTTCCCTCCACAAGCACCAAAGTGGCTGTTTGCTCTGATGCCTTTGAGTTTTGGAGTTTGTATGTAGCATGAAGACAGTCCAGACTAAATTTCTAGATCAACGTCTTTTGGTCAGTAGGGAATTTGTGGAGAAATTATAAAATACCTAGTAGGAGTAACACACTAGTCACTGGTAATTGTTGATATGGGTATGGCATATTTTGAAATTCCAGGAAAGAAATGAATACATGCAAATTTCATCTAACTGTACATTTATTAGGCAGGGGGAACACTTTTTAAATGCTGATTTTTTTTGAAAATGGTGGTTTGCCTCATTCTTGTGAAGTATATATTCTCAATGAGATATTATAGACACTTTTTTTGGCACCATATTCTAACATAAAATCTGTTTCACTAACCAGACCTTCTGTTCCAAAGCTAATCTATTAATAGGTGTTAGACTATCAGAGGAACCACGTTTTTATTTTTCATGAGACATAGCCAAAATATAGCAGTAGAGAATATAAGTTTTCTATTTCCGTAATTGTTTTGTCTGTAGAGAATAGGAGAAGGGAAGGTCAGAAAGATAAAGCAAAAATTATTTTCCACAATTGTTTTCCCAGTTTTCAGACTAATACACAAAATAATTTTAACAGAACTGTCATATTGGGGGAAGTGTGCTTTTTGGATGAGGACTGGTCTCTGACATAGAGGTGACTTCCAGTTTTCTCTTTGGCTTTTGGGTTTGCAGGTTAGTCTCCTTACCCACACTTTCAAAGAGCAAAGAGTATTTCTCTACTTCTTCCCTTGAGCTTCCTAAACAAGATTTCTGTTAGGGAGAGACCTTCCATAAATTATTCTCTTACTTTGATTTCCCATTAATATGAATTTTGAAGTTAAGTTCAAAACAAATTATTCCTTTGAGTGGAGTAGGAGAATGGAACAGAAGAGCAAACTACCTCAAAATGGGCTGATGCCTGAGGAATCTGCATGAATTTTGGTCTAGTTTCTCATTTAAAAAAAAGTAGTATCACTTTGTTCCCTCTGGTGTTTACATTTATCACTTTTTGTTATTGTGTTATATGAACTCTAGATCATATTTCCTCTGAGGAAACAATTTTGGAGTTTTCTGATTTTGGAAAATTAGAAGAACAATTATCTCTCTGTCATTTTCTTTTTTTTTTACCTCCCTTTGTTTTTTCTTGGCTTTGTTTTTATTTTTTTTAAAAGCAGAACAACCCCCTCCAAAAAAAACCAAACAAACACACAAACAAAAAAAACCCAAGCTCAAACCACAAAAATGGATACACACAAAATAATCCCATCTCCACACCAGAGGTTTGTTGCCTGTATAAATTAGTAAAAACTGGTGTGAGTTAGACAAATGTAAAACAAAATGAAACAGAAGCCTTTAGCTTTAAGAACTGTGTGAGAAATCATTAAATAGGATAAAATGGCATTATATAGGGAAAAAGCAGAAATTACTTTCATTGTGAAGTTCTCATATGTACCAGCTCAGATACATTTGATCTTGTAGAAGTAAGGATGAATATATTGTTGAGATTCAGAATTATTATTATGGTACTCTAGTTTCCATATGCCTTATCTGTACCATATCTTACTTTGCTATTTTATATTGCTCATTTTTAAAAGGTCTTAACTTTTTATGCTTATGATACTTTCCTGTGTGTACTTTACAAATGTGGTGTCTAAAGTTAGGTTTGCTACTGAAGGAAAAATGGAGTGACTTTGCAAGGTTGATTAATGATTTGACCCACAGAGCAAGATTTCATTTATTCCAAAGACACAGTGATTCAGTTGACTGGACATGTTGAACAGATGTAAGCTGCAGAATTATTCATGCATGTTTCTGGGGCAACTGTACCGTTTTAAAAGTATTGATGTAGATTACGGATAGTTACAGATTTTCTTTTAGGAATGCTGGTAGTATTTTTTTTTTTTTGTTGCAGCACTTCACAGACTCAGTTATGTCTCATGTTTGCTGTTAGGGAATTAATTTTTTGGGTTTTTTTCTTGAAATAACATGAAAAATATTTTCCAGGAGTTTTTGGAGTATATTTGAGACACAGGAAGATATGACTTCTACTCTGATTATAGAAGTTTTTATGTTTAGGTATGGTTTGCATGTGGACATGGATGGATGTGCAGATGATAGATGCATTTTTATGACACATATTCTAGATTGAATAATACCATTTAATTCCAACTATCTTTATAAGAATTAAGTAGGTGTCTTGCTTAGTGAGTTCATTTAAACAGTGATTTACACTTGAAGTGTCTCCTTTTGGTTAACAGATTGGTAATCATTCTGACTGAGGTCATCTTGTACTCATGATCCTTTTGTGGGACTTTTTGGTTTGAGTTCTCCTGAAGCCACCTGTACTCGAATGTTACCAACATGTTTTCAAGTCTACATCTATCCTTTGATTGTGCATTTGATAACTGATAGGATCCACCATTTATTTCAGTTTATTGCCTCATTAAACCCACTTAATTCTATCCAAATCATCCCATTTACACTTGCTTCATGGTACTAGCGCCCTGTTTAAACAGTACTTACAGCTATTCCATATTGTTAGCTGAATCAGTTTTCTGGGAATTCTTAATAAATGGCAGTCCTGGTTCGGCAGATCTGAATTCAGCCAAGTGTTTTGTAGTAGTTTATTATACTTGTGCAGGAGTTTTCTTGAAGCCTTTTACAATCATGTTTCAAACACCTCCTGAAGTGGGTAGAGGGCAGCTGTTCATTGAGGTTGTAGGCAATGAAAATTAAGGACAAGAGGAGAAAGTTCTAACAGTTGTTTTAAAACTAACATTTTATCATGCAATACCAGCTCTTCAACATCAGCTTAATTTAGCCAGTTCTGAAGTTTTAGAATCTAACTGAAAACCCTTAGAATCAGTGATCTAATGTAATGACTTTGTCATTAAAAGACTGACTTAATTATCTGTTTCATCTACCAAAACCTGTACTGGTCTCCCTTGAAGGATAGGAAACTTGACTTTATTTGAGAAGCTGCTTTGCTTTCAGATTTTTTGGTGGTATTGCAAATATGCTTGCTATTACCTCATCTTTTGGTGTTATTGAAGTACTAAAAGCACTACTGAAGTACTAATAACTTGTCGCTCAGTTCCAGTTGCCGTCTTCAAAAGAAAGAGGGTCTGAATTTTGTTCCTCATGTCCCCATCCCTCGCAGATACTGGCAATAGCCTGACAACTGGCTGTTTGTCATCCTCATTTCTTTAAAAGGTCTCATATATTTCTTCTGTCTAGAACTCTATGGATAGATGTTAAGAATAATTGTAAATGTTACTATGTTCATGCAACCTCTTAGAAGAGAAAATTATTTATATTTTTGTCAATGTCTGTTTGAAAATGGTAGAAACGTCCATCATAAAGGCTTATCTTCTGCCTAGAATCTAAGACTTACTTTCCTTCCTAAAATGAAAAAAGGGATGGTTTTGACATTACTTCAGATTTAAGTATTTAAGTATAGAAATAATGCATCAATTCAATAAAGCAAGCCCATTGCGTGAGTTTTGATATCCTGATAGTCATTTGCAGGTGCTTTTTTGTTTGTTGTTTTTTGTTTTTTTGTTGGTTTTTTTTGTGATATGTGTATTGTAGTTGTATTAAACCCTTCTTCACATTCCAGAATAAGTAATGGATCACTCACACCAAAGTTTCTCAGCTGAAAACCATCAGTGAAATGAGCAGCTGAAAACAATCTGAGAGTGTCCAATTTGCACAGTTTAGGAAACTTAGGATTTCATAGTTCGTGAAAAAACTAGTACTGACAAAGAGAAGAAAGGAGAGAATTACGTTCTTCATTATCAGTTTGTGTTGCAGCTGAAGTGAAATGAGTTCTCCAAGGAAATCTGATATTTCTAAGCAGAATTCAAGTAGGGCCCAGAAACATCCTCTTGTCTGTAGTGTCATTTTCAAGTTTTTATGGTGGTATCCCTGTAGCAGAAAAGTATTGTGTTACAAGTATCATAAGGATAGACCTTGGGCAAAGGGGCCCAGAACTTTTTGGGTGAGCTGTCAGTTCACCCTTCAGGAAGTAAAACTGAAAATTGCATAATAGTAAATGGGAACAGATAAGCATTTAAAAAAAACAAAACAAAGCTGCCAGTGAGATATTCTGTGCATGAATGTCACATAAGCTTTTAAAATAATACATCTAGACTGCTGACATGCAAATATGTTGCTTTTCTGAAACATGGATAAAAGTTATGTAGTCATGTCCACAGGTCATATATATCAGATTCTTCTCTTAATTTCTGACAGAAGGAAAAAGGCAATTGTTGTCAAACTATCATTTTCTCTTGGAATATATGAATTGCAATTGAAATTATGGTATACATGTAGGAAAATATCAACTAGAAGGTGCTGGTTTGCATTTTTTAAATTGAATGATAATTTACTATAGAATTTGTACCAAGGACTTATCACTGATATGACAAACAGTGCAATGGGTTTCAAGTGCTACAAAGATGATGCTCTTTAGTTGCAATTGCATGTTGTTAAATATCAGATGCAGTTTTGCTGTTACAGTGCTTTCACAATGCTGGCTCCAGAGCATAAATACTAAAACATATCTAAACTTCAATAATTGTCTGAATCATATTAAGTCTATTTAGAGTGTGCTTTTCATGTATTTTCTAGTAAGTTGTTTACTGATTTTTTTTTTTTTTTAATTTGCTTGATTTCTCTTTTTAAAAGTGTCTTAAACTATAAACTTTGGGAAAACTATAAGCTTGCACCATTACAAATTTGAAGGTCATTATTTTTGACTTTGAATATTTCAATGAACCCATTACCAAACAGAAATTTCTTGTCTATGTAAATTGGCCCATTGTTATTAGAAGGTTATACATTGGAGTCTTGATTAGTTTACAAATACTACATGAACATACTGAGGGAAATAACAGACCAGTAGCAACATTTCAGAACATTTTTGATGTTAGTTTGGTGGCATATGTAAAAAATAGTAAATAGTATCTCTAGCCATGCAAAACTACTGCATTTCTTAATTACCGTATTTTTGCGACCGGAAGGCGCATCGGATTAAAAGGCGCAGAATCAGTAAACGGTAAAATTTCAAACTATTTTCATATATAAGGCACACCAGATCATAAGGCACACTATTTTATTGCGACGTTGATCGGTGCGCAACTTTCACAACTTTTAGCATAAAATCAGGAGGGACAGACCCGAGGGACGTGTATGTGCCTGCTCACGGTCATTCCATTGCGAGCTTCGTGATTGTTGCTGCGCAATGGGAAACAGAAATTGTTTTGAGATCCCTTCAATACTCAAGGCTCATATATGAGGCGCATCGGATTATAAGGCGCGCTGCCGGTTTTTGATCAAATTTTAGAATTTTTAGTGCGCCATATAGTCCAAAAAATACGGTACAGAAGATTACTGTCAAATGTTCTAAAATTCACTGGCCAATATTTTAAAATATATTGGTTGTCCTCTAGTGTCTTCAGTCATTCAATATAGCCTTGAAGTCTGACTTTATACCACTATATATTATTTTTTCATCAAATAACACCAGAATCAGATCATGGGCAAAAAACTTTTTCTGGCAAACACAAATTCAACAGGAATTCAATACCGTGCTACCTAAATGTTTATTTTAAAGTTAGTACATTAAAGGAAATGGTACACACTGCTGAAATGGAAATCAATTTTCTATTTTTCTCTTCTTGGCAGTGGTGTTGTTCCAAGAGATCCCAGTACTGGTTTGCATTTGCACACCCTTTGCATGGTGCACTTGTGATATTTGTCTCTGACACATTGCAGCGCAAACTGCTGGTGAGAAGTGCTTCTATGCCATGGAAGGAATGCCAGCATTACCTGAATTCTACAGACTGGGGCCAGAGGCACAGTCACGTTTTGTCTGAGATTGCTCAATATCAGAAACAGGAAAAAGAATACAAGCCTGATTCTCTTAGTTCTTGTGCTTACAAAAAAGGTCCATTCCTATTTTACAAATTGCGTTGTTTTGAATCCTCTCATGGCAATTTGCTGACTTCCAAGTCTTGGTATCTCATACTTTCTTTTCTTTCTTCTGATACAGTACTATGTAAAAAATAAATAAATAAAGTAAAATCTCATTTAAAGTTTTACCATTAGTGAACATAATTTAATATTTTCTTTAACATTACAATTAAGTTGGCCTTTATATCCATGTAAATTCAAGTGCTACTTTATTTTAATATACATGTATTTGTATTAGGCAAGATGTTTTTCCATTTGGCCAGTCCTATTTAGTGCCTGTCATCATGCAGCTCTTTGGAGCTTTAGGAAATTCCCATTTAAAAGTGTCAGGAAAAACAAATATTCTGCAAATAGACTTGATTTGGCAAGCAGTTGTTGGAAACATGCAAAGTTTCAAATCTTTGCAGCATCCAGCTTGTGTGCAGGTCAGCTGGAGACAGAAAAAATTTGTTTAGCACAGGAGATAAACAGTACTGGGTGTCAGTATCCCATGTTTCCAAGACTCACTATAGATTGCATTATATCTTTGGAAATGTCATTTCCCTTTTTTTTTTTTTTTTTTTTACATGTACAGTAGGGTAGTGTTTACTTTTGAAGCTCTTGGAGGGAAAGTGAGCAGTAGGCAAGAAATCCACAAGGCATTTTAATGTTCATTCCTTGTAGGTGACTCTAACAAGTATTCCTTTACCTGTCTGCAAAATTTGGTTTCACACTTTGAAGGTCAATTTAGCTCACATGTAAATGTTCTCATATGAGAAACCCTACCCTTGACTCTCACGTTTCTACAGCTACATGATAGTTTAGTGGTGAATACTTGGAACCATCTGTGAAGATGGCATGTAGCCCATTTCTAATAGGTGCCAAATAAACATGTTCTTAGATGGTAATCTTGTGCAATACTGCAAAGGCTATCTCAGCTACAGAAAGGTCATGCATTGCGACAGCTTTGCCAAGCATCTCTTTACACTTTGTGATACTTGTTGGCACTAACAGGACAGAAAAAATTATATTTCTGAGCAGTGAAACTAGGCACCTGCGCCTGCCCACAAGGAAAATATAATTGTAGGAGTAACCTTGAACTACAGAATTCGTCAGAAAAATAACATACAAAACTTCAGTAGCCGTTCTGTATTAGTCTAATTCCAGAGTGCATTGGGAAATTAAAGAGCAGGTCACAGATTTCAGAATTTTTTTACAGGCATTGATAACTAGAAATGAAAACAGTGCTTTCTCCCACACACTGTCATTGTTGGATTTTGGTGTTGCCGTTAGATGAAAGGGGATATTAGAGATTTGCCGTTTTTCATGATGCTTAGTCATCTGTATTATAGCCAGCTTAATTAGACTCAGTTCAGCACAGGAAAGTTGTAGCCTTTGGAAAATATCTAATCAGTAAAATGAAACATTCTGCTTTATGCTTTGTTAACACTTTTTTTTTTCCTTTAAATACCTGGCTCCTTTTAACATCTCTCAGAGCTTTACTAAGTGTCATCTGCTGTCATTTTCAGTGCATTTCAGTGGACAAACTTATTAACAACGTATATGTAAAACATTGAATTGTCATCATACAGAAGCCTCTGAAGAAGTTTTTGTCTTACAGATACATATTTTTTTAAATGAGCAAAACACCATACTGGATGTGGTTAGTATTTGGAAATTGTGCTTCCATGAAGAAATAGCATATGTTTGACCAGCCCTGTCTATACTTTTAAGTGTGTTTTGTCAGAACTCATCAGAAAGTTTTTCATAGTAATTCCCTCTTTAGAATCTTGATAAAAATTCACACAAGTTTTTACCCAATAATTATCTTAGGTGGAGTTACTAATTAATAGATTATCTGTGCAGCAGTAATATCTTCAGCCTTATGTTAGAGTTCTACTTCCTTCCTTTTTATTTTTTTCTTTTCTTTTCTCTAGTAAAAGAATATAAGATTTTTATAAATAATTATCTCACAAGCTTACTACTCCCCACTGCATATGCACATTTTACCATGGCTGAGTTATCAGAAAAAAAAAGATTATTTTTTCTAACTTCATTATCCTGAAGATAGGACTGGTAGAATAATTCAAATCCAACTTGTGCAACTTAGTCATAAATCTGAGTGAGAGATAAATTCATTTCTGTCTTGGACAGAAAAATATTATTATCTCTTCCAAACTGTTTCAGTTTTGAGTAATGAAAATTTACAATATAAAAATGAATGAACTGTTTCTACCTTGACTATACTGATAATCCCAAATTATCTTGTCATAGCCGGGAGGGATTTGTATGGGTGTTGCAAGTTCTGCTCTTATTTTTCAGCAGAGGACATGATTATGGTACAATATAAACAGAACTACTAGGTAACATAAACTGCAGGGGCATAATCTGTACCGTCTGTGGAATATCAGCAACAACAACAGAACATGTTGGCATTGGTATGTAGTTAAGGTATTGTCTTCAGTTTTTAGGACTAAATTGTTTTCTTTGCCCTCAGTTACAAGAACAATTTGTTTCTTGAATGCAGCAAGTAGAACTGGTGAAAATCTGCTTTAGAGAGGGCCAGTGACTAGCGCAGAAGTTGTAGTTGATGATGAAAAACAAGCATAAAAGCAGCCTAAATGTGTGGGTTTTGTGGACTGGTTCTTGGAGCAGCATTTGATGTTCAAGGAGGGTGCCCCTGCAAACAGCACAGTTTGAATTTGAGCAGCTCTGAGCAGTTGTGACTTTTGCCGCTGAGCTGCTGTGTATATTTTGGTAGCAAAGTTTTACCTCTTCAGTAGCCATTCTTTTGGATGAAATTGTATGTTAATGGGCAGGGACTGTTTGTACAGTGCCTGGTATGACACTTCTACTTTTTTAGCTCCACCTTATATGTTGTATAATGGACCCTCCTTACCACTGCATCCACCAAAAAAGTTTTGTCCGTGTGATTTTTTCCTGCTGTTATTTTTATTACTCTCCAATGTTGGTACCACATTGTTCAAGGATTTGAGTTTAAAGAATTAATTTTATGAAACAGTGTTTCTGTTCTTTGTTCATGCTGATTTTACATGTAAGTTGGAAATTTGACTTCTATTTTTAAATGTATAACTAAAGTTTAATAGTATGTGGTATGAGTGTAACAAATATTTGAGCACCTAAGTGTTACTAAATGTGTAATGAATGAAACATGATGAAAACTGGTATTTAAACTTGGGTTTGTCTTTTTTTTCTTTGGAGTGTTGTTTGGTATATTGTCCATGTATGTGGCTCTATCCACATTCTATTTAGTAGAGTCTTCAATCTAGTACTGTTAAAAAAGCATTTTTCCTTTTCAAAAAGGACTAGTCTTTCACAGGATTAAGAGACTCTGAGAGTCTCTAAGTATAGATCCGAATTAAAGCCAAATTTCACTTAATGTTGCTTCTATTTGTCTTCCTTCTCATTAGTTTCATCACCATTCCATCATGGTTGGCAGCTCTGAACAATAATTTTTTTTTTCAGTTTCTAATACATTTATTTTCCCTCAAGGAGACACTACGTTTAAAAGTTAATTAGTTTCCCCACAAATGTACAAGCCAATGTACAAGCATTATTATTATTAAAATCATGAAAAATTGCATCAATCTTACAGATCTGGAATTCATCACATGAAAATTTCATTGGGATGCAGATCATCTGCACTTCAGGCTTTCAGGCTCTGACAAGACAATATGCTAGGACAGGGATGAAAAGAAAGATAAGGAAGGTCATGTTTAAAGAAACAAAAAAGTGAGATGTTGATTGGTTCCAGCCTGCAGAGCTCTCTGGCTGTTTGGGCTCTCCTTCTCTTCAACCACTTTTCTTTCATGGTTCTACTTATCAGTCTGGCTATTTTGGAAGTGCAATTAAGTGACTTGCCTGTGTGCATGGGCTAGTAATAACAGGAGGATAGATTAATAACTTAGTGAATAACTTAGCTACAAGTAGAATAGCTGAAGGAAGAAATGCACCAACAGGAAGCAAATTTAGCAGAAATTTAAGTTCCAAACTTCTGGTTTTTTGCAAATATAATTTTTCAGGAAACTCAGGGTTGTGTGTGGAAAAATATCACCCAGTATGTACATCCTACTGGATCACTAACTTATGTCAGCAGCATGTCTGGTGGCATAGGCTATTGATCCTTCCCCTCCGTCGTGGAATAGTGTTGCAATATATAGACCTTAAAAATGAGTTTAAGGTTGAAACAAGTCTATTCCTGCCCTAAATAATTCTGAAGCTGAGATCATGTCACAATTCATGTTGCTACACTTCAGTAGAGTTTGAGATAGGAATCATCTCCACTTTGGCTGAGAGTGTCAAGATATGGTTTTCTGTTTGAAAACCCATAAATGATAGTTGCATAAATTAGGAACTCACAGGTGAAGCTACTCTTGTATGTGCAACTGTGCTTACAGTGATTCTCAAGGACTACTATTCAAAATATGGTGCGTGGAACTCCATGTGGTTGTGCTCTGGCTCTGATAACATTATGTATTTTTGCTGTTGGGAGATGGAATAGAGCACGTGCCTGTTGAATTTAGTGACAGCTAAAAGCTGTGGTTGCACAACTTCAGTTTTTAAACATCATGACTATTTGGAGAAATGACTGGGGAAAAAAATGAATTCTTTGCAACAAGGCAGTTCACAAAGGACAGCTGCGTTCCTGTTTTTTTTAACAAAAATATTCAACTTAATCAATATAGGATAAGGAAATCTTGCTCATATGTAAGCCTCCAAAAAGGTATGTAGGTATCTTCAGCAGGTATCACCTACATGTATATATGACATGTAGAGGGAAACTAAAGCAGACAATGAGTCAAAAGAAAAAAGTAGAGTATAAAAACAGATGCAAATTACTTTTTCCTTCAGTCAGTTCTAACTTGTAACAATTAAGAAAAAAATAAACAAACATTCCTCTGGACACAGCCATATGAGTTAGAAAACCTCCCATTGTGTGTTGGATTTCTTTTTCTTTTTGAAGGGAAACCATATGGAAGATCTTATATATCACTAATTTTCCAGCATAAATGACACCTTTTGTGTTGTAAAATTATACAACTTTAGCTCCTTTACATATATATATATATACTTTCATTGTTTAAACTGTAACAGCCAGATAGCATATAAATTATTAGGTGCATTTAAGCACTTTTATGTTTGTGCTAAATTCTTTAAAAGAGAGGTGACTGAACACTATGGGCATTTTCCCTGTATTTTGATTGAAGCCTTTGAAGCACTTAATTTCTGTCTCACTTTCAATGGCCAGCTTCCCTGGCAATTCAGTACCATCTCTCTTGGACAGCAGAGCTGGCCAGACACCCCTCATAATTGTCACAGTCATGTGCCAAAAAACCTACTCATATTATAACTATGTACTTTGGAGGTATATAATTTAGTGGTATCAGTTCATAGCTATGTTAAATTAATGCAAAAGAAAAATCAAAACCTCAAAGTTTAAAGTTTTTACTATATTTTTATAAAGACTTAAACATGTTCCTTTTATGAGTTTTATTCTTCCTTTTTTTATTATTTTTTAAGATTTTAGTCTTAATATTTGATTTAATTGACCAAGCAAGTACAAAGGCTGTAACTGTTATTGTAGAGCTGTAATCATAGATGATAATGGCCCAGACTTGTACTTCAGCTTCACAGGGTTATTTTCCTGCAGCAACAGTTTAAGGAAGGGTTGTGGCATTTTTCAAAATCAGCATGATTTTCTTTTTTCCTAAGAATATACTCAAAATTGTATCAATTAATTTTGATATTTGTCTTAATTGTTCAAATCACGTAAGCTTTTAAAATCCTGCATTTCAGGGTGCTATACCCTGGTTTCTACCAGGACAGGATTAATTTTTTGCAGTAGCTGGGAGAAGCATGGCTGAGGCCCTGATGTTACTCTACATCACCTCATGTCGTGATCTCTCTCTTCTGGGAAAAAGGGGTTCCCAGTCAGTGTTTGTTTACTGTGCAGGCTTTCTGCGGAAATAATTCCTTTGTCTTACGCCTTTTGTCATTGATGTTGTTGCTATGACTGTTTCCTTACTTCCTTGCTCTTTCCAGTAAGTTTTTCTTATCTCAGCCCACGATCTCAGTTCTCAAATCCATCCTGCCCAGCAGGAATAGGAAGTGAGAGTAGCAGGTGGTTTGGAAGAGTCTCAGCGAACTGAATTAGGGAGTGCCATTCCTAAACCACGACAACATGTTTGCATTGAATTCTTCTTCAGAGCAACTGCTCTGCTATTCCTTATTCTAACTGAACTCTTTTAATTTCTTATGCTTCTTTTTTTAACATACTGAAATATAATTTGGTATTTTTCTGTTTCAAGTGTGCTGTTATAAGCATATCTTAAAGACAAGTAGGTGTCATGAAGTCCAAACTTGCCTGCCAGTGATTAAATGTACTTGCACATCTTCACATGAAAATGTTCACCCATTCTTTAAAAAACATTATTTATTTATATATTATTAGAGAGTATCAGTTGAATCTGGTAGAAGTTGGTTTCTAAGCAAACCAAAGGAAGTTTTTTTTATGGAACACGAGTCATGCAGTTATATAATGTAATGAGCAATTCTGTGTTTGGTACAATGCAAATGTGGCTTCAGGATAAGACTGGAAAATTCATTCAAACTACTTTTAACAAAAAGGGTTAGACTCAAAGAGCACTGAGAGGAGTACTGTGTGTTTGCCCTATTTTTTTCGTTACTTTTCCCTGGTCATGTCTTTATGGCTTTTGCAAACAAGATAGTTAAGTCAAGGTATTGATGAATTCTGTACATGTTGCACCATGAACCATAGCTGTTTCTTTTTGAAAGTAAACTGTTGTCTTCATTGCTCTCTAGATTTATTCACAGTCTGAAGTATTTTTAAAAGGCTCTTTGCACCAAAAATGCCTGTAAAATTTCAGTATTTTATTTTTATATGAATAGAAGTGCTGTATTAAAAGGAAGTAGATTGAAAAATCAAGGTTATTGTAACGTCTGTTAGGCTTGTGTAAAAAATGTACAAATAAAATTTGAAATGCTTACACAATATATCTCACTTATAGGGTATAGTATATATCTGAATTTTACCTGAATAAACTTTTAATGAAGTCGAGAAGGTTATTCCTGGCTCTTTAGTAAAGCATAAGTTACAAAGGTCAAAACCTTTAAATAGACTAATTAAAAGTAACTGAAATTATTTTTTTAGCTGTAGGATGGCAGACACACCTTTAAGTCCAGTAGAAGATTAATATGTAAAATATTGGTTTAACTATAAAATAATGTGGTTTTGCACCTATATTTTGCTTTTTCTTTTCTATGAGATTTCAACAGCCTACATTTTCATTATTCTTATGATTTACACTGTTATTGTAGTTGTAAAGTGTGCTCAGGCTTCATGAGTACAATGAACCTTATGGAATAACTGATGCAGCTATTAGGAAAAGAAAGTACCCTTCTGAGTAATACAAATCTGAGGTAATTTGAAGAAAAATTTTAATCCTCCCTGTGCTTGCTGGGAGAATAAGACATTGTTCTGGAAGTGATAGTGAAAGGAAGCATTTGATGATTTTATACCCTTAAAAGTTGGGGTAATATTTTCTGGAATGTAAAACAGGTAAGATATAGATAAAGTTTTAAGAGCTCCTTTCATTACTTAAAAAGAGATTCAACATCAGAGTCAAGTGTATTGAATTTCAGTGAGGAAGGCTTTTTTCTTGCAATAGCTGCTTGGTGCCAAAACAAGCTTCAACAGGGTCCTAAGAAAAAATTTTAAGAGACCTGCTTCAGGCAAATATTTTATGTTGCATTACCTAAACATATAATTTAGGATCTGATGGCCTGGATAAACAGTGGATCTAGAGTCAGTTATGTAGACAACTTATCAAAGGATAGAAGGCACACTGCCTTAGTACTATTCATATCTTCTTCACATTTCAAATCGTACAACTTGAATTTTATTTGGAGTTGGAAAACCAGCTTGAAAACTTTTTTTTTAATTGAAAACATGAGTAAAATATTACACAAAATAGGCTTCTTTACATAAAACATTTTATTTCACAGAAAGGAAAATACCCATTTGTACTAGAAGAGAAAACTCCAAATCAAGATAACTGTTTCATTTTAAGTATTTAAAATAGAAATGTTGACTTCAATTTTTATTTGTCTAATCAGAACAATTTACTAAATTTCACATTAACTTCTGTTTAACCAAATATATCATTCAGCAAAGAAAATAATTTCTAAATTTTTTTGAGATGTGGTATTTAATCTGATTTAGTTATGAGTGCTGACATATTAACAGCTACTATCTGCTATGTGTGTCTTGTTAAATTAAGCTACTCAAGTTAATTATGGACAACACTCAGAAAAAAGACTAGAGGGGAATTAATTTTTTTCATAGAGAGTTATGCAGACTATGGGACTGAGAAACTGCTCATGTCCTGTAGGTGCAAGTCTGCTTTTGACAGACCTGCAGATGCTCTCAAACCAGAGCTGTGTGGGAATCTGTTAAGAACAACAAAAAAAAGAAAAGCCAAACAAACAAACAACAGCAACAAAAACCCCATAATTCCAAGGTGCAGGCTGAAGTTCTTGGAATTTAGTGGCCTGTTTTACTTTCTACATGCTTACTTCAGTGTGTTGGATTTCTAGTATATAAATTTATAAAATCTGAGATGTACATTTGGATTTTGACATGGCTGCTTGAGGGAGGCCTCTCCATAAATTAACTGCATCACTGTTACAATGAGTGATATCACTGACATTAATCAATTTTACTGATTTCCTCCTTCCCCTGTTTGCACATGGCTTGTATCATATAAGCTCTTTCCTCTGCCCAGCTCATTCCCAAGGATCTGCAAAGGGATGGAGTTGTCAGTAACCCTAGAAGTAAGTTGCACAGTCTGACTGAAATTTGCGGCCAAATGAACACTTTGAAGATCATCATCTATGTTTATCACATTCCAAAGATCACAAATAGTTTTTTTAATTATGGAGAAAATTCTAATATGAAATTTGTTTCAGAACTAAATGGATATAGTGAGATTATATATTTCCATACTTCTTTGTTAATTGCCTATTTACTCTTTTGTCAGCAACAGTGTTAGGATAATCCGTGCTATGCTGACCCACTCTGAACTTTAGTGTAGACAATAGCCAGGTTGTCTGAGTTTATGTGAAGTACTTCAGTGCAATATAGCAAATTAAGGTCTCTGCAGAATCTGTTCTCACTGGCAGTGGTATAGAAAGATTGTCTCCACATTTTTTTATCACCTCTAAGATAATGACAATCTCTCATTTAAGGTCAAGTAGTTACTACATTTTTTTATTTAACCAAGTTGTTTCTTCTTGCTTCTCTTCTTTTTCTCTCTTTTTTTTTTTTTTTTTTTTAATATAAATTTAATGATTTCTCTAAAATTTTGCTCATTTAACATGATGAGGTTAATTAAGTTTTTCAGATTCCATAAGTGGTTTTGGTCAATACCAACAAATTCACTTACAATTTAAACATCTATTCCACCACATTTAAACATTAATTGCAAACATGACATGGAACATGGAACTCCAAGTAATTATACCACCTAAGTGCTTTCTTTGCCATTGTATTGAATGATTCTGGACTAATGCCACAGGTTTAAGCCTTCATTAATTAAAGAGTTTCCAGATTTAAGAATTGAAGTCAAATTGAGTCCTCTAATTAGTCAAAATAATTGTGTGACTTGTACAATGGGTTCTTGGTTTTTGAAGATACTTAAGTTCACCTTAAATAATTATCTTCATTGGTAGACAAAGGATAGCAATTTCTAGTTATTCGTTATAAACATTATTTTGACATGTTTATTGAACATCAGTAGATTAAATCTTATTGAATTTTCATTGCCAGATTTGTAGTGAATTGCATCGCATGAGTCATTGCCTTGTATTTACAGCTGTAATATACTACTTAAAATTCAGCCTCTTCATGAACAATTTAATGATTCTGTTTGGCATATGAGTCAGCAATGAACTACAAGAAATTACCTGTTGCCTATCATAAGCATGCTTTTATATAGCAAGAAAATAAAAATGTGAAGTTTTTCTCTATTTGGGTGAAGGGCAAAACCTAATTTTGTTATGACTGACTTAGACTATTAAATAAAGAATATATCATACTGGGAAAATGGCAGGGCTAGGTAAGCAGGAATTTAATTTAGGTTTTTTTATCTCATTATACTGTGTGACTAAACTTAATGAAGAAAAGCTCTCTCCTTGTTTCATATTAACTTTTGATCTATGTGTATAATAGCCTGCTCCCAAAAATAACTTGCCAGCAGCCTTTCAGTTAGCACAAAGTTTCATGGCCTCATGAACCTTTGACCAAATATGTTGTGCAATTGTTGCTAGTGAATCTTTCAGTGATTTTTTTCACTGGGTAAAATTCCATCAGGCAAATTTGCATTCTTGGAACTTCACAGAGAGTCCCTGTTTGTGCACAGAAGGTAGAACAGCTGAGACATCCAAGGGAAAAGGAAGGGAGTCAACAACTGTAGTAGCAGACCTGGAGTGAGACCACTGTGCATCACACAGATTTGTGTAGGAGGACAAAAGCACCTCACCTCCTGCTTTGGTAGCCAAAATGCCTTGCTAGCTTGATCTGCCCACATTTGCTCTTTGTTTCCAGCAAATCTCACCCCACAGTTAGAGCCAACGCTAAAAAGTAAAAGTATTATGCCCAATGTCACAGGGTCTCTCTTACTAAGCTCTGAAATAAATAAATAAATAAATAAATAAATATTTGAAAAAAATTTAAAAATGTAAAGAACTGAGAGTTTTACCAGGAAGCATTCTGTCTGTCAGCACGGTATTGTTTCTGAATTCTAGTTCATATGGCTTTTTTCTGGCATGAAGAAGGAACTTTGCTGCACATTTCAGGTCTCACAAATTCACCTTCTGTATGTATTCACCTTGATGTACGTATTCTGATTTTTCAGCTGTAGAATAAGTAGTGCCAGCAGGCTGCTTATTGACCTTGGAAAACAGTCTCCTAGTGTTTTTCTGTATCTGTAAATGTTCTTTAAAAAATTCCTTATCTTTATTATTTTGGCATTAGTGGCCCCTGGAAAAAACGAAACAACATCATTTTTTGAATAACCACTTCTTTCCTTTGTAATGTATTAAGGAAACTTCCTTGTCTGGCCATCTTGTCAGTCACTCTCATATCCCCTGATTTGGGACCGAGGTCCCTCTGCAGATACACACCCCACACTTACAGTGCTTTCACACCTAGTGCTTTTGCTGAGCTTGAGGAAATCTTTAGCGAGCTTTTCCTATTGCAGATTTAGCAATAGGTTTAGAAAGAAGTGAGTAGCTGTGTAACATCCAAGTATTTCCTGGGAAGAAGGAAGCAGTAGCTTCATCTCTTAATCACTTGCTGTGGCACTAGCACTTGTCTCTCTAATGTGCTTCAGCAGCTTCTCTGAGAGTCACCACACATCAGGGAAGTGGCTGGAGAGCAGAGGAAGGCATTATCCTGCTTCTCAGGATGGTGATGCACCCAAGGCTGTCTCTGCTAATTACTGCAGTCTAGAGCCAGAGTGAGCCTTAGTTGCCTCACACTACTGCAGTAGAAAAAGGCTCTGTTAGCATTGTCTTCTCTAGGTCTGGGCTGGAGAATAGCAAAAATAGCAGTGCACGAGTAGAGTTAAAAGCTTGGATTTCTTCTGCATTCTCGGGTCTTTTGAATGACACAGAGCTCAGAAGAGAAAGTGACAGAAGGGCTGGGTTGTGACAAGCGGGGGGTGGGGGGAAGGAGACAAAAGAACGTTCCATAGAGAAAAAGGTATAATAGTGTATTTCTTATAGCAAATCTGTAAAGGTGAACATTTGCTTGACCCTTTGCCATGTCAGTCAACCATATAATGACTTTTATAAGTCTGGTGGCTGGGAAGCCTCAACTATTACTGCTGTTTCACTGCTGGTAACAAATTGCAACCAGAAGCTGCTAAGTTGTCTCTCTAAATGCTTTGAGTAGGAGATCTACGTGACAGCTTTCTGCTGCTTCATACAAAGAAAGCTCCAGCCCTGGATAGCTTAGAAGTTTGATAGTTCCTACAGAGAGCAAACTGAAAGTTAAAATAAATTAAAAAATAGTAATCATGGGTTTTATTTTCATTCTATGTCAAATTTTGCAACACACAAAAGTAAGTCTTTACATATCTCTATTTGGATTAGTTGATTATTCATGTGAATTGATACTGTTAGGTTTCATTCTACATACTAGAAGTGCACTCCATGGGTAAATGGAGGAAGATTGCAAGAGGAATACAGTAATTTCACTCTTATAAGGTGCACCCTTTTGACTAAAATTTTGCTTGAAACCCAGAAGTGTGCCTTATAGTTGTGAAATTACTGTACTTGTGGTCTTCTCAAGCAGTGGGGGCTTCTTTACTTTTTAATAAAAGCTGTTAAAAAAGCTATTTGTGTAGCTAGTATTTAGTATGGTATGTCTTGTGCTTCTTTATTTCTTCCATGCTAGGAGGTTCTTCAGTGATTTAGTGAAAACTTCCAAACTTCCACAAGTATGCTCTGCCCTATTTCATTTCTTGTTAGTTACCTGCTGAGACAGTGTAGATGTTTATAGCATTACCTTTGTGTGCTAGCTGAGCATTGTATTTTCCAGATTCTCTTTAATTGGCATAGAGGGCCAGATTCTGGACTAAAAATCTGATACACTTTTGTTTTGACATGCCACCATCTGAATCCTTGGTTTTGGATCTGTGCATATCTGTTAACAAATAATTGGTCCATTTGAATCAAATTTCCTGAATGCTAAATGTTGGCAATTCTTTCTTTCACAGTCCTTTGGGAGAAAAGAAGATTTTTTTTTATTCATACAAAGTCTGTGTTTCCAGTTTCTTACATGTAATCTAGTAAATAGAGCTCAGTATAATATATTTATTCAGCCTAACCCTTCTGAGAGAGTGTTTCATGTCAAATAGAATTAGAGATGCACCAGACTCTTAATTTGAGGCCTCGGTTTAGCGCAGAAATTACCCTTTCATCCTTTCACGTGTGAAATTGAAGGTTCCCTGCTGGTTTAACACAGCCTTTAACAGCTGAGCACTTGGCCACAGTGCTGAAGCTGTGAGTAGTTTTCCATAAATACTTCCCCCTCTCCACCCATTAATCTGGGGGGACTATGAGCAAGGCAGCCCAGCATGTGCCTGTTGCTGAGTCCTTCTGGCACTTAAAGAAAAAGCTGAGCTATGCATTTCAGGTGATCCATTCCCTTTGTAATGATTATTTGTACCAGAGGTATGTATTCAAAGGTCTGAGTATTTCCACATACATCTGTTTAATAAAGATTTTTAAATGAGAAAGTAAATTAATTATTGTAGTTATATTTGAGTACCATAAAATTCTCCAGTTATCAGTGATAGCTGCAACTGACATTCCATAGGTGGAAGTCTGTTTTGTGCCAAGTGTGCTGTTTGCTGTGTGAAGTATTAATAGGTATAATTGCTTAATACTGTGATTATATATTTAACAAATCAAGAAATGTTTGATTTATTCATGGTAACAAAATCAGTCACAGAATATTTGGGATTGAAAGGGACCTCTGGATCTGGTCCAAACCCCTGCTAAAGCAGGTTTATCTAGAACATATTGCCTAGGATCTCTGGGCAGCCTGTTCCAGTGCTCTGTCACCCTCAAAGTAAAGAAGTTTTCCCAATATTGAGATAGAACTTCCTGTGTTTCACTCTGTGCACGTTGCCCCTTATCCTGTTGCTGGGCACCACTGAAAAAGTCCAGCCCATCCTCTTCACATCCACTCTTAAGAGACTTGTGTGCACTGGTAAGATCAAATCCTTTCCAGGCAAACAGCTCTGTCAGTTCTTCCTCATAAGAGAGATTCTCCAGCCTCCTAATAGTATTTGTAGCTGTCCTTTATAAGAATGGAAAGTTTTTCCAGTGTACCTGTTCCTTTTGTGAAAGTTTTTGGTGATGACCACCCTTTTCTCAGTTCAGACAGGTTAGGGGTTTTTTTGTTTATTATCTAAATCAAAATCCTGCCTACCACTGGGAATGGTCAGTCTCAAAAGAAAACACTGTGTGCCAGCTCTGGTAATACTGTAGCAAAGACATTCCTTCAAAACATTTCATCAGCTGAATGATTTTTCTTTAGATTCTTATACGCTAAGTGACACATTTTTCCTTATAGACTGTTCTATTTGAAACTTTTTGTAGATAACTATTTTACTTTTAGGTAGAAGTTATCTGTACTCTCTTCATCTTGTTCTTTCTTTTTAAATGTGGTGGTGGTGTGGCTAGGAACCCAAAGACTAGTCTATCTCAGGTTTTGTACATCCAAGTAATAGTACAATAGGCTTTAGAAAAATGTAAGCAACAATCTTACACAGCAATTTGCAGTGATCATCGTTAAGGGAGCATTTCTTTTTCTAAAACTACTGTCATTATAAAATACATTTGTGTCTTTCATGCAGATATGTAAAGTAGCAAAGTACAATTAAGTCAAAGGTAAGATTTTGAAAACTTTTATTTGGGAGCAAGCCTTGGCTAAATCGAGTGTATTAATAAATGCTTAAAACATGGTAGTATGTACACCTTTGGAGAAAAGTATTTTCTGTGGCAGTGTCCTGCAAGGTGGGAAGAAATCACCAATTATAGGGTTGGCTCAGTAGTAGAGGAGCAAGGTTTGCTTCAAGTTTTAAAGACTCTGTAAAGAAATAGGAAACTACATCTTGTTAAAACACCTTACTTTCTTTGGGAGGTTTTGTTTTTGTTTTTAGCAGAAGACAAATATTAAAAGCATAAAACATAAGAATTAACTGCTGCCATCCTTCATCTTAGAGGTTAGCAATGTCATGAGCCTCAAGATGAAATCTGAAATATTGTGTTGGTTGAATTGTATTAAGATACAACATTAAAGAATATGTTCTACTAAAACTAATAAATGTAAGAGGTGACTTTATGAAGTCAGTGGTTCTATACAAATTATGCTTTAGGCTAATTAATAAATTGCAAGAAAAAACTCTAGCAGAGCAATTTCTTGAGCCCTGGAGATCATATTGTAACTGTATAATTTTTCCATTATAAAAATTTAAAAAGCACAGATTACTTGATCTGGGTTAGTGCATGTTCAACATGTGAAGTACTGAATGGCCAGGATTCTAAGATGCCTGAATATCTTAGATATTGATATCTGAATAGCCAGAATTCTAAGAATTTCTGGCATCCACTAACATATGAAGGCTTTTATTGATTGCATTGTCCTTTCTTGAGACTGTGTTGAAGCATGAATTGTATTCTAAAAGGCAGACAGATGACTTCTGAAGAGGGTATTTCAATGCCATTTTTATCCAATTTGAAAATTTTTTCTTCATTTTATTTGGTGTAATCAGTGGTCCATCTTTAAGCCTTGTTACAGGCTTTAAACATATATTATGCTCTACAGATTAAAATTTCTTGGACCACATTCATGTGTGGGCCATTTTAATGAATCCTCAGGATTTACTGGATGAAGGTGTTAATGTCAAAAGTTTATTTGACCTCCACCCAAATAGGCAGGAGAGGGGAGTAAATGAGAAGTTGTTCCGTTTGTACATATATCCAGAGTGGTTTTTCATTTTCACATTAACTCCAGCAACCCAATATGAGCATGAGTTCCACTCTAGAGTGAAGGAATGTTTTGGGGTTTGGATTTGGATTTTGGTTGTTGGCTGAGTTTCTGTGTTTGGGTTTTTTTCCTAGTCTGAACTGTATTTAATATTAGGCCATATACAAATTAATATATTGTTTCCTTACACTTGTTTGGATGTTTAAGTCCTCGTTGGTATAACTTTTGGTAACATTATATTCTGTCTTCAGTGCAACTTTTCTAAGTGAAAGTTAGAAGCTGTAGACTTTTATAGCTTAAAAAAATATATTTATAAAGTGCATTAAAAGTATATAAGAAATGGAGAACTTACTTTTATTTAAAATCTGTGAAATGCTTAGTGCTTGAGATTTTTAATCTTCATTCTCGACAAAGCCTTCTACTCTTACTTTTCCAGGAGCAATTTCCATTGGAGTCGTAGTACTATTCACATGCCTGAAATTACATCTTGTGTTTGAAGGATTTCTGGGTCAATGAAATGATCAAAGATTTCATTGTTATTTCTTTTTCTCCTTTTTCCTTCCATTCACTAGAATCTACTGAAAATCCTTTTACTGAAACCGATAATGGAGACAGAGATGACAAAAAGGCATTGAGAAGCTTATAGTGCAAGAAAAATAGTTGTCAGTGTCCATCAAGTTCTGCTTCTGGAGAAACTAATGTCTTTGAAAACCCTTTTTCTGAACGCATAATGGTTACAGGGAAAAAAAAAAAATCAAACTTACCCATCTTCTAATTCTAAAATATAAACACTATGTTGTTTAAAATGCAGATAACCCAGATATTCATGGTATTGTTTCAGCACTTCTATAAATTGTGACACTGTGCAAACATACTGTTTAAGGAAGGAAAGAGAGAAGATCTATTACCTATGGGACCATATGCACTTTTTTGTCTATTGATATAATTTTGCTTTTATTGTTGATTTATTTTTTTTTCCATGAGATAACAAAGTGGTGAATTTACAAATCTTTGTGACTGCAAGCAGCGTCACAAAAACTTGTCACAGTACCACATCTGACTCAAAATTTGATCTGTTTTGGAATGAGATACGAGTGTGATTCCAGTCTGGTGTTTAGTATGTATTAATTCTTTTTTTAAATATAATGATTGAAAGACTGCTTAAAACTTAAATGTCAAAAGCTTTATACATTTATGTAAATATCCTAGGCTTCACTTAAAATTGTGTGTCTGCATTTGAAGCAGGCTCATTCTTGTATTTGACTATATTTTAAAGTTTTGATGTTATGAGAAACACTTTTCTTATATCATAGAACTATAACGGAAAACAATGAAGCTTCAGGCAATGGTAAAAAAGGGCTTTTTTAAGAAAGTGCCTCAGCTCCCTTTTTTTTCCTATTTTTGTAAATATAGGTCCATTCACTGTAATCATCAGATCTTTTTTTATTTCTCTGTAAGAGATTAGTAAAGCAGAATAATGTTTGAAGTAAGGAGTTTTCACCTTTTACTTTTATATGGACTATTTTTTATTGCTCATGTTGAATAGTCTGGACAACTGAATTTATAACAATAGACTAGAATTACTAAATGATTAGCTGGCCATTCTTCCTACTCTAGATTACTGCTGTTCAAAGCTGACAGAATTTTTCAAATCTACTTCTCTGCTTTTTGTGCTTTCATAAAGATACACTTTCCATTAACACAGCATAGATTTTGTAAATGTAATTTGGAAGCTGTTTCCTCCCCTGCCTGCACCAAAGCACTCAAAAAAATAGAAAGTATTATACTTAAAATGTAATGACATTTCTTTCTCAGTAGCTTTGAATGTACTGAGTTGTTTCTATGTATTAAATGTGAGTATGTTACATTTAATATTTTGGGACGTTCACTGCCATTTAGTTGTATTTATTTTTTTTTAGTTCTTAAAGTTTGGAGTGTCACTGAAAGGAATCTGGCAGACATCCAGAGTCACTTCGAGCAAATTTAGTCTTCCAATTAAGTGCAGCCTTCTTAGCCCCTTTATTGTCCTTGGAAAGCATATTTTCTTCCTTAAAGAGCACCATTAAACTGTTCTGCACAGGAGAATATGAGACGCTGAGAACCAGGCAGCGAGCATTCAGAATTCAAAAGTTTGGTTTTTTTCTTCCTATTAAACATTCTACATTATAACTTCTGTATGTCTGCTAAACAATTGGAAACTATTCTCACTTGACAGGATGGAAAGAGTTCACTGACTTCATGCACAGATATCTCAGTGTTGCACAGTGAGAATTCATCAGTTATTAGTTGCATGCATAATCTTAGGGACAAAAAGAACTTTGGTTAGTCTGAAAATGTTGGCAGGACCAGGAACACATTGTTACGACACATGACAATGCTTCCAAAGATGAAATAGAAATATTATCTTATTGGACTAATACCCAAGATTTGTAAAGTCTTTGCTTTCTGGATTTTCTGTCTGGAATGCTGAGAGGTGAGAGGCAGGTCATTGCTGAAACTCCTGTTCAGTGAAAAATGTATAGAAGAGTAATTGATGGACTGACCTGAGCAAAAACTGCTTTGCAATTTTTGACACAGTTTTCAGAACAAATGATAATCATTTTTGGCTCAAACACAATTGTGTAAGGGAGTAAAAACTGTGAAAGACCCTTAGTTTCATCATTTATGTGAAAGCATCCTGAAGAAATGACACCATCAGTATCTCTAGACTAATGGAGCTGGTTGAATAGGTCGGCTGTTCTTTTTCCTTTATTGGGTGAGTTGATATTTGGGATGCTCAACATTATGGTGCATTTTGTCAGTTTTACTGCTTGTGGTTCCCTGTGGAAAAAATAAATCAGTAAATATTTTCTATTCAGTAGTCACAAAACTTTGAAGAATTAATGGAAGGAGTTAATACCTCTTTGCAAGAAATGTTCTTGTTTTATATTTTTCCTTCTACTTCTCTTTCCAAATTAATTTGCTCCCTGTTGTTTGGATTTGATATATCTTTTGGGTTGGTTTGGCTTTTTGGGTGTTTTGTTAATCACTGTAATTCCATTTTTTTTTTTCTTTTAATTCTGGATTAATGATTCAGCCTGTGTACCACAGAAAATCAGAACAGTAGAAATTTAATCAATATAATTAAAAGTCATTCAAGTGAGATCTTTGATTTTAACTCAAGTAAGTTTTGAATTGAATAAGGATAAAATTATTGCTAAAGCATTTATATAAACTTGTATGTAATTTATATAGCTTTTAAACCATCATGTCATAATAATGCTAGTACCTCAAATGGTCACCATTAAAATCTTTTCTTTCTTGATGCTTTGAGTGAGTTACCTCTGAGATACATATGTGTTGGGTTGCAGGTTGGCAGGAATTGTTCAGCTTGTACCAGCCTAGAGATTTGAATCCCTAGGGGTATGCTGGTTGCTCAGCCAGTTTTTCAGACACTTTTTTCATGAGCAGGTCTGTTCAGAACTTCTTTGCATCATCATAGTCACAACCAGGTTCTTGATTTTCAACTTTGATTTCCTTTGCACCTGATAAGCCTGATTTAGATGGCAGTGAAAACTATGGGGTCAGCATTGTCTCAAAGGTTAGGCATTTTAAGAGTATTGTCAAGCAGAAAACAACCTCAGTGAATTATCTTGATTCCTATGAACAGCTATACAAGTGTCAGTTAAATTCTGCATAGTGCATATCCTTGTAAGGGGACAGGGACTTGTGATTCAGGAATCCTGGTGGCATCTGGTCAGGCCAACTGCCCAAATGTTACAGTTGTATCATCAAAAATTAAACATCTGCTACACTAGATAAAGCCTGCAGTTATTGTGTTTCTACATTTGGTCCTTCAGCAAATTCACAGTCTGGTGTCAGGAGGTAAACTGCTTTGTCCATCCTGCAGTGCACATTCCTGAGGTTCTCTGGAATGAACTAAACAGCGGACTAGTGGACTAAAACAGGGATGTTTCAAGAGGGAAATGGGGCATTTTACATGTCTTTTAAACATTTCAGCTATTTTGTTGATTTAATCTTTTGCATACATTAAAAGATAAGGTGAGGAATTCCTTTCACATATGAGCTGTTTAAACAGCAGAACACTCAGTTTAAACAGCAGATTTTGGGTGTTCTTATTGTGTGTTGGCAGTAATTGGGGACATAGTCAATGCAGGGTGAACATGCTTTAATTTGCTCCATTTTTCAACTCTGGTACTGTGGAATTACACAATAACTGTGTGGAGGGAAACAGAA
The DNA here is from genome assembly GCA_009812075.1 of Sialia sialis. Taxonomy (NCBI): domain Eukaryota; kingdom Metazoa; phylum Chordata; class Aves; order Passeriformes; family Turdidae; genus Sialia; species Sialia sialis. The sequence continues at coordinate 4,265,982 of VRYO01002355.1, forward strand.
AGATGTAAAAATAATGAAGAGGAAATTTTTTTCTCCTTTGTGATCTAACTAGTTTACAGAAGAGCCAGTCTTTGTGAATTGAAATGTCCATGCCTGTACATCTGTGCAGTCTATGATAGGAACTCAGGACAGAAAAGTAGCTTAAAAATGATCACAGCGACATATCCGCAATTTCCCTACATCCCTAACTTTCTCCTCCTCTATTGATATTTCTCCTGATGTGCAAAACTTGATGAAAATAGGTACAGTTCAGATGAGGGAGAACAGAATAGTAGAAGTTGGAATTTTATTTCCAACTATCGATAGTGCATCTCTCTGCAAATTCACATTTTTATACGAAAATGTTTATTCACAATGCATAAACAGATATGTTGCTAAAGGCAATCTCTCCATATGCAAAGCAGTAAAAAAACCCTATCCAGTGATTCCATCTTGTGAGTGGATTGTCAGTGTTCTATTTTGACAAGTGTTTGTGTTTGTGTTTGTTTGCATATGTGTGTCTATACTCATTTAAAGTACAGTAATTTCACAATCATAAGCTGCACCCAAATATAAGCTGCACTTATTTTTTTTTTTTTTAAAGCAAGGATCCATGTGTGACATAGTAACAAATTAGTGACAAAACCGCACCAGTACAGGGTTTGGTGTCAGGTGCTCAAGTTGCAAACAGTTTTCATAGACCAGCGAAGCCTTTAAACACAGCCCCAGGCACCCTCCCCAGCCGGCTCTCACTTCCAGGTTGACATTTTGCTGGGATTTGTCCATAAATAAGCCACACCTAATGATTAGCCGCACTACTGGGGTAGGCTGGATTCTTCAATGAAAAAGGTGCAGCTTATAATCGTGAAATTACAGTATTTTTCAAATATGAATTTAATTATTTCCATTGAATCCTCAGCTAATTTTACTTTTCTAGGAAGATACTGGATAGAGCTTTACCATCTAGTTTCTGGGTGAAATTCATCTGACATGGCACATATTTAGCACACCTGGGGGTCCTCACCTGATACACCACTTGATTCTAGTGAGTCAGTGGAGTTACAGCAGTACTTATAGATCAGTTTTAAATAAATTATAAAATGCCTCTTCTTCCTTTCCTGAGAATTTCTATGCCATTGTTCCATTCATCTTTCTCTGTGGTCAGCTTGTGGTCAGTAACACAGTCCTAAAACATTTACAGGTATTACATATTTTTTAGAAGTTATGGTTTTTCACTAGCTGGTACTTTATAAATATCTACCAGTAAGTTCACTGAAATTTTAAAGCAGTGTTGGGAATAAGGATCTGTTTTGATATATTTTTCTGTTCAGGCCTGCCTTGTATTATTACATTCTTCTATTTCGAGAGAAGGTGCCCTTGAATTATTATGTTCCTCTATTCCAAGAGAAAGTGCTTCTGATGTTTTGTCTCCCATTTTTTATTAGAATAATTTCATAATTGATTGTTCATCTATATTTAGCATATTGCAATTGAGAACAGGATTCAACCTTTTTATTGTGGGTGTCCAAACAAAATTGCTTTTTTTCCTGATTTTTTAATTATTGGGGCCAGTTCTCTGTTAACTGTGAATGAAATACCTTGACTTTTTCTCACTAAGACTCAACAGGAAAATTTTTCCAGAGGTCTTGCAATTGAGGTATAGAATTTTTCTTCTGTCCTTTTTATGAAAGTAAAGTAATTTCACGACTATAAGGCACACCGGATTATGAGGCGCCCTTCCGGGTTGTCAGCAAATTTCCAAACTTTGTCCATATATAAGGCTCACCAGACTATAAGGCACACTTTTTTTTGCAGTGAGGATCAGGGCACAACAAAGTAATGAATTAGTAAAGGATTCGCACAATCATGGAGTTTACTGGCAGGTGCTCAATTTGCAAACAGTTTTCATAGATCAGCGTAGCCTTTAAATGCAGCCCCAAGCACCCTCCCTGTGCTGTGGGCCCCGGCACTCCCACCTGCCCCCGGTGCCGGCTGCTGCGGCTTTCACAGCACACGGCTGGCGCACTCGGCTTACGGCTCGTCATGGCTCCAACTTCCAGGTTGGCAAATTTCCTAACTTTGTCCACGTATAAGGCGCACCGGACTATAAGGCACGCTTCCGGGTTTCGATCAAAATTTTAGTCAAAAGGGTGCACCTTATAGTCATGAAATTACTGTAATTCTAGCACACAGAAGAAAAAAAACTACTGTTAATTAAGATAGTAACATGGTTGTAAATATAGAGAAGACCTTAAAAATAAATAAAGGAGGTCAATGAAAGGAGTAAAAAGTTTTAAATATAAATACTGACTTCAGTTTCTTGATTTAAAAAACAAACCACCTTTACTTCAACACTGTTTGCTTCAATAGCTTTGCTTCAATGCTAGTAAGGTTGTAGGGATGGGTCTGAAGAAAGCTACCTGTGGTAGACTAAGTGGAAGCAAATAAGGCTCACACACTTGGAATTGAAGAACTATTCACAAATGGGAAAAGTGTGTTTACCAATGTGTGTGAAGAGAGTCTGACGTGTTCTGTGCTTGGGCAGTGCTTGTTTGCTGTCTCCCTCAGGGGCTTCTCCTTTGCAGGAGGTTCTCAAGCAGCTAAACAGAAAGCAGCAGCAGCAAACCTCCCTTTGGAAACTTACCACTGCTCTTAACACAAATTACTGCGCAAAAAAATCCTTAGCAACATGTTTTCAATGTTCTCATTCATCTCATTAGCTCCAGAAGTAACTGGAAAAAACAAGTAAAACACTGTACTACAGCTGTGCTGTGTAAGAGAATCCCATGACAGTGGCATCTCAACAATCCCACGTGCTGTTTCTTGGGATAAGGAAGTTGGAAACAATCTAGAAAGCCATGCCAGATGTGAAAGGAGGCTCTTCAAAGAAGCTAAAAGAAAATTTGCAAAAATAAAAGGAGAAAAAAAAACTAAAGCAAAAATAAAAAACACTGGTAGCTTCCTAATCTTATAGACAGGAAAAAGAACCTGTTTCTGTATAAAATTAGGATGTTTGTCTGTGCTGTTAATGTGCATTGTTGTGTGAAACTGTCCCAGTCCAGAAGCTTTTTGCTATTTCCCTTCCCCTGAAAGCCAAGATCTAGTATCTGAACATTCAGCAACAGAGAGAGGGAAAGCAGAAAACCACAAATAAACCTGTGTGTCAGATTCCATATAGTTTGCATTTTCCCACAGGCCATCTAGGGTAGGCCCGTTTTCAGCTTCTGTTACAGAAAATGAGAAAATACCATTTGTTCTGTGGAGCAGAAGAGCCTCCTGTGCCCCACTGGAGTCAGAGCTGACAGCTTGTGCTGCTGTTTTCCTGTGTTGCCTCCTCTCTGGAGTGAGCGTGCATGTCCTCCTAAAGCAGAACAGACACATGGCTCTCCCTCTGGGAGTCTATTACCATATTGCCCTATATTGTCTTCGTTTCTGATGATGTTCTGTTCAGACTAACTCTGCCTACTGTGAAAGAAGGTGCTCTGTTCTCCTCAGCATCTTTCCCATGGGATTTCCATCTTCACAAGTATAATGTTCCAGGAGGTGTTGTTCCCCTGTTTCTAATGGATTTTGGTTTTCACTTTTAATTGCCTGCGGCTTGATCCTGCTTCAACTTCTTAAGTGTACATAAAACAGAAAATAAGCAGCTTTAGCCCTTTCCCCTTTTCCAGCCAGATCTAAACCACTCTTTGTTAATACTCTGTATAAATCTTGTAAGGTTACTCACCAAGAGCTCCAATCTACATTTTATACCTCATTGTAATATCTTCACCCTTTTTTTGGTAAGAGCCTTTTTATATGTGTTATAGTAGATTTGCTGTAGTATTTGTGTGTGTTTATGGGGAGATTCTGATTCCTTTTCATATTTTTTCTTCCTCTTCTTGCTTCTAAGCTAGTGCATGCTTTCCTGAATTTTTTATCTTTGTTGGTTCTTGATGCCTTTCCTATGATAATCTAAGCCTTTTTCTTCATGTATTTTTAGTATTTCAGCCTTCACTATAACTATATTGTTATGTGAAACCAAAGGTGAGATTAAATACATTTCAGTGTCTAACAGAATCTGCAAGTATTTGCATCTGCTCTTGAGTGAATTTTTGGGTGGGGAGTTGGGGTGGGAAGTTTGTAAAATGATTGCTACAATAGTATCAAATCCATGTCTGCAAGTCAGCTTTAAGTTGTGTGTTTGCTTATTTGATATTTTCGTACGTGTACTTGCAGATAAGTAACTACAATTTGCACCAGATACCATGTTGTATTTACTAAAACTGACTTCTCAAACATGGCCTCAGATTATGTATATACCTTTAGGAGGGCCTGTGAAATCCTTTAAAATATTGTCATATGAAATTAAGCTTTTTTCGAAATGTTTTTATTGTGATTCTGTCCTTGTTTTGTATTTTTCTTTTCTTTTTTCTCATACTCGACACAAATCATTGCTTATGGCTATTTTGTTAATTTTCATATCCAAACTTTATTCTGGCCAATTCCCTGCTGCAGAATCTTAGTAAGCATCGGTCAGATCTGGGACTTTGTACTTCACAATTGTCTTCAAATCTTTCTTTGATCCTTATAAATCTTATGGTGCTGTTACTCATAAACAGCTGTGAGGTACCCTGTCTTCCTTATATATATATCCCTTTATATTGAGAGAAAGCAGAACTGAAGTCACTTCTACATCATAAGGCTTTGTTGTTCTGAAAGGTTTGTGGATATCAGGTAATGCTCATTACAAGAAATCCTAGGATATCATGTCAAATAGCCTTGCTAAAATTCACTTTTTCCACGGTGTCTCATGCAGTTGGCAGTTAATCTGTTAAAGAACAAAACTGAATTGTTTGCAGTACTTTGCTACTGGAAAACTTGTGGTTGTTTCTCATCACATTTTATAGGTTCCTGTGGTTTTTTCTCTTCTTTTTGGTTTGGTTTTAAAATTTGCTCTAATATTTGGGGTTTTTTTTAGCAATCAAATCTATTTGACCTAGTCTGTAAATTCTCAGGTTCTCAATTTTTCTTGCATTTTATAAAGATACTGTCCTGGTTTGGAGGACAGGTGTCTACTAAGAAAGGCAGAACCCTCTCTTTGAAATGGAGAATGTAAACCCCTCCCTCCAGATTATTACAATTTTGAAATTAAGGGGCTCTCAGGCAAAGATATGGGAATTAGGAATAACAGTTCTTTACTAGGCAAATGAAAATAGAAATGCAGTACTATAAAGAAACAAACCCCAGACCCTGACAAAATCAGAGTACAATCTGACACCCCCTCAGTCAGGATGTTGGTAGCAGTCCAACTAAATGGTGACTGCAGTCCTCTTGCAGTGACAGATGTGGTTCAGTTGAAGCAGTGCTCCTGTAGGAGGGTGCAGTTCCCCTCCAAAGACCCAGTAATGATGTGGAGAAGTCCAGTTTTCTTCTAGAGTCCAGTGGAGAAAGGCTACCTTAGTGTCCCAAAGCCTCTGTTTTTATCTTGGTAAGAAATTTTGGGCTCATCCCCCTGGCTGGAGCAACTCCCAATGGGATGAAGTAATTTTATCAGTCACACAGTGGAACTCAATGGGCCATTAGCAGAAGATAACTTCCCTGGAGGAAGGATGAGTTGTGAAAAGATGAAGAACAATGCCCCACCTGGTTTCAATGGATGGCCCATTAGCAGAATATCTCCCATGGAGATAAGGATCACTGCCTCCACCTTCAACAGATGGTTATAGAATAGATACCTTTTATCACATCCTGTATTTTAACCCAAGACAGATACATACCATGTCTGCCCTTTTCCAGCCCTCTGGGATTTCCATCCTCCTTTGGTTCTCAATAATAGTGTAGAGATTGCTTCAGGTGCTTACTTAGTGTAGGGTGAGTTTCATCCACTACTCTGGGCCGGCCTGGGCCTCTTGTCCTTATAATTAAGCTGGCTGAGTAGTAGTATTACATAATTTATTGTTCTTACAAATATTGTCTTTTGATTCAAGTCTCCTTGAGTCATGAAGATCTCCTTAAGGCAATTGCATTATGGCCCTAATACCACAGTGTCTTTCCGTCACATCAGGTTAGTTTATCAGGAGTTTCCCTTTCTAGCAACTTTCATGTTTTCCTCAGCAACCCTGTTTTGTAAAACTGTGTCACAATGTTTCTTCTGATGCTCTCTCCAGTGCTCTGGTTTTGCCTCTGGTGATACTTGAATGAATCCCCACACGGTGGAGCAATCTGAGTCTGCAGCATGTAATGCAGTGCAGCAGAAAATGGTGTGCAGAAGGAAACAGTAGGTACTGACCAGCCAAAATCTGCACTGCTCTTATTAGAAGGAGTTACTGAGGGCTGTTTTGGGTTGGAAGGGACCTTAAAGATCATCTAGTTCCAAGCTCCCTGCCATAGATGGGGATACATCCCACTATACCAGGTTTCTGAATGCCTCATGCAATCTGGCTTGAACACTGCCAGGGAAGGGGCACACACAACTTCTCTATGCAACCTGTTAGAGTGTCTCATTGCCCCCACAGTAAAGAATTAAAAACCTGGTTTACACTAGGTGTGTGCAAGAAGACAGTGAAAAAAATGCTGATGGTATTTCTCATTGTCTTGACATAGGAGTAGAGTTATATCATTATGTGAGGTCATATAGATCAGATGTATTGATTAGTGGAAAAAAAATTATATTCCAGATGCAGTTTTGCGTATGATTCTTTCACAGCTATGAAAGCTTTACTGTGGAGGGATTAGTCTATACCCAGCTGTTTCTTTCTGATACTCTGCTACTGAGCAATGGAAGTGTGGCAATGCACCATAATGATTTCCTCTGGTCATGGGGTGGAGTAGTTTTGCCTTCAGTGAAACCTGGATGAAAGTGAGCCAGATCTGGTCCCTGGTAGATGGTCACATCCATCTAAAGTTTCAAGACTGGCATTGCAACACTGCAGTAAGGCAGCTCTTGGACTCTCCAGAAAGGCTTGGAAACACCAAGCTCTAAAGTCAATTTGTAATGCATTTCTACCCAAATTCATCCATTTGCTATGTGACAGAAGCAATTCAAATTTCTTTTACAGGTTTGTAACAGGAATCATTTTTATGGTATAGATGATCTGTCTGCTTGGGTAGCATCAGTCTTTATCTTCTGAATTGAGAGGAGCTGAGATAAAAGTATTGCATTCCAGCAAACTGATATTCTGTTTACTGATCTTTTGGTGTTTAGAAAGGGCGAACTTGTAAGTGAATGTATTTTTGCTGTTAAATTATTCTATGCTGCTTTTAAGTGGTCCTGTATGGGTAGCTACTGCTTCATTTACACCTCTACTGAAACTTTGCAAAGGCAAAAAGGGGTGGATGGTGTTGTACATGTAATAGACAAAAAATTTTAAGTGTTTCGTTGTAGGCATATAATGGTTTTCCACACTTTAAATGTGTCCTAATAGGCCTATAGAATGTTTTTATTGCTTTCCCTCCACCCCCACTACCCAATTAATGTACAGTTGTTAGTGGTGACACTGTACATACTCTTGTATTTATTACAGTGCAGAAGAACTTTTTGCATGCTGTAGGAAGAAAAGCATAGTCTTCTTTTGGTTTAAATGAAACATTAATGCCTCAAAGAGGGCAAACACAGCATGTGAATGCTGAAGTCATGCTGCCTTCAAAACATTATCTTAATATGTTTAGAACTCTTTAGTTCTAAAAGTATTTCCTACAGAGGATGGGTAAGGCATTTCACCAGTGCAGTCTTGCAACTATTACACTTTGACTCTGTTCAGGAGGACCATTAACTTTGATTATAATTCCACTGTCATTTCTCATAAACATTTTTCCCAATTAAAGGACAAAAAGACATCAATACTGTATATCTACAGTAACTTCTCGTAATCAATAACACTATTAGAATATATAAACTTACTTACTGTAACCTATAATGATATTACAGTGATGTGAGCAGGGTCTTTTACATCAGGCAAGCTGACCATAAACTATCGAACATATTTTTGATTCTGAATGATAAATAATGCCCCCACTGATAGTAATTTTTTTTATCCTTTGATATGATGTAGGAAAAACATTTGTCCCATTATATTTATTAGGTTAATGCAATTAGTTTTGTTTTCTCATCGTGTTTATTTCAAGATATTTTAATTATGGAAAGAAATGCTTTAGTTTTGCCTTCCAGATGTATTCGAAGTCCACATGAAAAGTCCATCCCAGGTTGGTGTTTTTTAGCCAATTTCGTATACAAATAGACTATTCTATATATTTATTCCATGTGCTTTGATGTTGTTTTCATTGTTTCAGCTTCCCCTCAACAAATCTGTTCAGAAGCAGGCCTCGTTCAAAGGGGTTTGGGACACAACTACAGTAAATGGAAATCCATACGGTTGCCTTTTACTGTAATTGTTTCATGTTCCCAATCCTCCTGAGATTATTTTGCTTGTGCATTTCTCAGAGTAACAAATTTGATTATTCTACTACGGTGATTTACTCTAAGAAAATTAATATATTCTCTTCAAAATTCTCAGCTGTGAGCCATAATTCCCTGAACTGCTGTTTACTTTCCAAGCGTTATAAATGCATTTCCCTAGTTACTCCATGTGGAAGTCATCTCACAGTGAAGTGTCATTTTCCCAGTGGATGGCATAAAGTAATAGTAAGTGCAAATAATAAATATTTTTAAGACTTGCAGTACAATAATCACAGAATGATACTCTGCTTATGAAAAATATTAAAATATTAGCTTTGTAATTTAAACTTAAAATACTGAGTGTGAGGTGTTGTGTGTCAGAAGGGTTCAGTCTATATAACCTGCTGATAGAACCTCATAAATATAAACTCAGTAACTTTGTGGATAGCATTTTGGACCATGTAACTCAGTAATGAAGATGTGGGAAAAGTATAAGAGAGATGGTCACTGCATCAGAGAATATTCTAAATTTTAACAAAAAGTACAGCTGTGTTGCATACCTTTCTTTACTTTCAAAAGACAAATAGGCTGAAAATGTATACTTATTCTGCTGCATATACTTCATCAGATACTAAATGAATGCCTTTAAGGTGCTTCAAATAGCAGGTGTTTCAATTATTAATTTGTAATTGCTTCAAATATTGTATTTTTGAACACTACATGGCTTACCTCAGTTCTCTGATTACGATATTTACAGTTTATATGCACTCCATTTTTTCATCATATGCATGTGAAGGATTCTTTACAAAACTCTGAATCATGATTTCCAGAGTCATAAAAATTCTGCAAAGGAGAAAACTTCTTACAATTGTTAAATGTGCATATGGCTACAAACACACAGGTATATTTTTTGCTTGTCTAAAGGCCACATATTTTTATACCTATGGTGGACTTACCTTGTTTGTCAGGCTTGAACTGCTGCCTTTCAAGCCTGCACAATAAGGCAATTGGGGGAAACAGAAGGTATTTGGTGAGACTTAGAAAAAAAAACAATTAAACTGTACAAGCTGAAGCAGGGAACCCTGAAAATAGGTAAAAATAAGACAGAAGGGAGAAGGGGCTATTAGGTAACTGATGTCAGCATCCTTTGCAGACCTAAGTTAAGTTATGATAAATAACTTACACCCTGAGAATTTAAATTATGTTTGCAATTGAGATGTCCTGAAAACTAATATCCTTTGTGTGTTCGTATTCTTGGGAAAAGAAATATTAAAATATTTATTATTCCCAGTGTGCAGGGTCCAAGAAAGTGCAGGGATTGACCATTCAAGTTGAGAACAAAATAATTATAGGCCTGCTTCAAGGCTCTACTTGAGTGAATTGCATAAATGTCCATGTCAGAGTCATTCTGAAATTAAGATTTAAGCATTGTTATAATTTTACTGTTTCAGGGTATGAATGCAAATGCTAAATGAACTTTCACTGCACATACCTGCATCTTGTCAGGGCATAATGCAGAAAGATTACTGCTAAGCTTTTCACTCTCTGCCTCCCGTTTATGTATATTCTGGGAACATCAAAGCAATCAGTAATATTGCTGCTGTGCACTGTTTTTCTGGATAGGTTGTTCAGCTGCATCAGATATTTATTCAATAATACAGTGATTAATTTATTTGAAAATTTTTAAGCTGTTATGTTAGCCACATAAATTGTGGCTTGATGCACATGAGTTTGTGAATAATTAGGTACTGTAGGAGATGCCTGAAAATGTGGGTGAGCAGTCTGTGTTGTTCCTTTAAACATACGCAGCTTGAAAAGCAGATGGAATGGTGTTCTCATGATGTTTAAGGACTTTTAGAGCACTGCATATCACCAGCATCTGGAGACCAATTACTGAAGCGTCTCCATAGGGGTCCTGCCTCAGGGTTTTTAGTTGGATGAATAATATATAAACTCTATAGTTTCCCACAGAGAGCAACTGGAGCAGTATCAGAAGGAAATAAGCCTTTTAAGAGCTGAACTGAAAATGAAGTAGTACAGGATTTAAAATGAAGCAGTTTTGCTTTTACATGCAAAGTCGAATATTTTGTATTAGTTACATGAATTCTGATTCTTTTTTCTTTTTAGCCTTTATCATTTTGGAATCTTACTTTTTCTAATTCTAGTACACATCTATTTGAAAACCTTAGCAAAACACCACAGAGCTTATGCAATTGCTTCAAGTACTAAATTTCCTTTTGAAAAAGCAATGGAAATTAGTATATGCATCATTCATTTTATAATACAGGTTCAGCAGTGTTGTACTCAAACCATAATCAGATTTTATCTTACCTGTTATTGTGTCTGGTTTAGTTTACTCTTTTTTTTTTTTTTTTTTTTACAACTAAAAGCTGTAGCAAAATGGCATGTCCACTACTGTTTAAAACTGTCTTTCAACTCATGATACATCCCTCAAAATTCTTATCTCTACCCGCTGTTTAATTTTACTTGAGAGCAGAATACAGAATACAGAGACTGGAGATATTTAGATCTGAGAAGAATATTTTCTTTCCCTAAATTATAATAGAAATTCTTCTCTACTGATTTATTTCAATACAGATACCAGTCAAAATTCACTAAGTGGGCATTTTTATTTGAAGAGTACATTATATGAAGAACACTACTGAGACCTGTGCAGAAGAAAACAAGTGAGAGTGTAGATTTTATTAAAAACAACAAAAAGAGCCCCACACCAACCCCCAGTATCATCATTGGTACTACCATTGTTTTAGTTAGCACTTCCACAGATATTTTTGGTAAATTTGAAAGTTCAGTGGCCTGAATTTCTAGCTGTGGTAGTAATCTTCATGAGACAAATATTTCTACCAACTTTAGCATAACTATTCAGCTCAATATGCAACTGAATCGCAGAATGGGTCAGGTTGGAAGGGATCACTGGAGGTCATCTGGTCCAGCCTCTCTGCTCAGGCAGCGTTATCCTAGAGCACAGGATTGTGTCCAAATAGTTTCATAAATCTCCCATGAGGAAGACTCCACAACCTCTCTAGACCATCTGTTCTGATGCTCAGTTACCTCATAGTAAAGAAGTTCCTCCTCAAGTTGAGGTGGAATTTCCTGTGCATCAGTTTCTCCCCATTGTCTCTTCTCCTATTGCTTCATGCTACCAGACACTGCCTGGCTCCATCCTCTTGGCACCCTCCCTTCAGACACTGACATTTGAGTTTTCTCCAGGCTAAACAGGACCAGGTCCCTCAGTCTTTTCTCATATATGAGGATATAAACTGAAGCATTTTCAAGTTTAATCATGACACCAAAATTTCCTATATGAAATCAAAATTGAAGGGAAAAAGGTAGCAGTAGAATCATGTTCTGGGAGGAGAGGATCAGGATATAGTTGGAAGCTATGTGTTTTATTATGTTGATAATTTGATATTTAGAACTTCAGGAAAATAAATTCAGCTTTCACTCCAAAGGAATTGCAAGTGCTATATTATTAATAAAATAATTATTGACATACAGTGGAATGCTAGAGCCACAAGGAAAATCAGGGTATAGTTTGTCAGATTACATATCAAACTGTATTGAAGGTATCTGAATTATCCTGCTTTTTTCCATAAGAAAGTACCCACGTTGTAAAGGGAAACAAAAGTAGCTACCAGAACTATTAGGCTAAACCGAAACCTGTGTAATATCACAGAGTTTAATTTGCATTTAATTGAGATTACAACCATCCCTTGGCTTTGACTGTTCCAAACCTGTATGCTTACTTGAATAGACTCAAGTTGTTCGTGTGCATCATCACTCTCTAGGGCTGGTACTCTGATTCTGATGATTTTTGGAAAAGCAATTCACCATCTCTCCTCAGTTTCCTGTTTTAATTTGCAGCCTCTGTTTTCAGTCATGAACATTGTATCAAATCTGAGTGGCACCAAATCATCCTTGGTCTGGTCATCCTTGGCCCACTGGGCTACTGCTTATTTGTGAAAAACACCTCAAGGTAATTGACCTTGAAGTGTAATATATAATGCTAAACTTTGTGCTTCCAAGTTTACTGGGAGAATTTAAAAGGCAGGAAAAAAGTTTGCTTGGTCACAGCAAAAAAGTGAAAAAGGATTTAGACTGCACAGAGTAGCAGGGGGAAAAATTACAGTATTTGTTGGAGGAGAGTACTGAAAAATGGTGAAAAGGAGAGAAGGCTTCCAGGTGTCACCTCAAAATTTATTTTTTTTTTAATTTATGCTTCCGTTACAAAGATAGCCTAAGGAGTGAGTATAGGTCAGTCCTTGAATTATTTTTTTTTAATCCTGTCTCTTCCTCAGCTCTTAGTTTTGAGAATCCAATATTGGTTGACATCTGAGCTGTAGAAACCATTAGGAACTGGCCAGGATGTCTAAGATTACTCAGGAAAAATGAATGGACCAACAAAGTCATTGCAAAGTCAATTAAGACAGCTGTCACTATGAGGAAAGAAAAACAAGTTGAGGAGGGAATTTTGGCAGTGCTTGATTTTGTTGGGTTGTGTTTTGTTGATTTTTATTGTAACTGAGAAAACGGAAGGCTTTAGAACAACCAAAACTTGCTTTATGTGAAAATAGCATATCTTGGTAACTTCTAATATGCTTCCAGAGCATGCAGGCCAACTGAAATCCCTGAGAGCACAGAAGTATGTGATTCAGGTATAAATTGTCTCTGTGATGTCACTCCTGAGCCTGCAAGCTCGAGTGATGCTGTGACAAAGCAATACAACACTTAGGAGCATTTCAGCTGTTCTGGATGCTGTAAAGGAATGCAGAGAGGAAGCAAATGGTCCCCATGAAATAATCACTGTTCAGTGTCTGTGCAGAGTGCTGGCTTGGATCAGGCCAGGAGTGGGGGAGCTGCTGCTTTCTGCTGCCTGCATGCAGGGACTTAGCACTCCCTCTCAGGGAGGATTGTACCTAAGATGTTCCTTTTCCTTATCCATTGGTCAACCGCAGAGATTGCGGCCAAACACGCCGCTTTCCTTCTGAGCAGCTTAACAGCAAGATGAAAGCTTTGTGGGCTCAGCATAGCAGTCCATAAAATGAGAAGTGTGTAAAAATAGTCAGTAATAAGGCATGTTTGATCCCTCAAGGCATAAGGCATAGGCCTCCTAAGCTGATGGAATGAATCCTTCCACTCTTTGCTGTAATATAGTTATATCTCTGGATTCAGCTACATGTGAGAATGGAAGCGCATGCACCAAAATAAAAGTATACAATAAAACGATGCAGTGCGTCATTTTGAATGCCTTTGTTTCACTTGCCGTGACAATTTTGTAGTGCCATTTCAATTCCCAGGGGTAGGAGACAAAAGTATACCTGGTTTAGCATGTCATCCTAGTAGCTGTTTCTGCTCCCTGCCCTTCCATCTGTGATAACTGTCTTACACCAACTTTGCACAGCAGTTGAATATAAAAGATGTAAGCTTTGCCTCTGCAACTTCATATGCTCTTTTTACTATCAGATAAACTTGAGAAACTATCCATTCAGCATAATTCTTATTCTAATTTTTTGAATGTGATTGCTTTGTTGTCTCTCAGTTTCTGCATAATGGAAATGTGTTTTATACATTTTGCAGAAAATCGTACCTTATCAAGTTTCTCTAAAGCTGTACTTGACTCAACTAATAAAACTATTAGTTAAGTTACAAAAGGAAAAGCTTTTCTAACAGTAGGAGGAAAAATTGAAGAAATGTAATTTGATTTCAGTTTTAGATTTCATAGCATTGAAAATGACAAAAACTTCTTGATTTTCAAACTAAACAACTTTACTAATGTACCCATTTGGAGAAAGTAGGTATAAATACTGGAGAAATTAATATTTTCCCTTTTTTTTTAGAGAAACATGATTTGGTGTATCCCAGTAAGTCAAGAGATTTTTTTTCATGTTCTGGCGCTCAGCCTCTGGAGACCTTGCTTTCTCAGAAGCCTGTATTGATAAGCAGAGCTGTCAAGACTCTGATTTTCATCTTCTTTCAGCTTCAGCCTGGATACCTCCTTTGAAAGTTTCACAAAACATTAAAAACTTTTCCTCTGGTATTTCTCAGCATTTCTTCAACATGTCACACATGCACACATTTCAACAAGATATCACTTTCTCAAATCCCTCTCTAAACTGTTTGAGTCTTTTAGGACTACTTTTGAGCAATCTCTAATCTCTAAAAGTTTAAAATGCTAAGGCAATCTGTAAATGCTAATCTCGATGGATGTTGTTTGGGTTTTTTAAAAAAGAACTGCATGATTAAGTTCTTTTTTCTGTTATGCATGCGAGAGGAATTTTTGAGTATAAGAATTTGTATTTACATGTATGTGTATATAAATCACAATTTAGATTAGATAATAAGAATGAATTTTCTGCTGAAAAGGTTACCAAACACAAGGTTTTCCAGGGAAGTGATTGAGTCACCATCCCTGGAAGAATTGAAAAACCATTTTGATCTGGCACTTTCAGATATGGATTACTGGTGGACTTAGCATTGCTGGATTGAATTCGATGATCTTAGAGCTCTTTTCCAACAAAAATGATTCTTTAGTCCTATTTTTTCATCTTTTGTAGTAAACATAAGGTTTTCATAGCATCAACTGCTATGTTCTATTTGAAATGACTGATTGCTAGAAAAAAATATTCAGCATTTTTTTAATGACAAATTAATTCTTTTATGAAATATGCTGCAGTTTTGCACCTTTAAGGCCTCTAGCTTTCTTAAGCTGGTTTAGCATCTTAAAGAGACAAGAGCTTCAGCTGCCATATGGTACCATATTGTGTGATTGTACTCCATAATCATACGTTTACAAAATGTAGTATTTTATTTAAAATATCTATTAAATTATTTTTTCTTTTCTGCCTCTTGTTATGCCAAGAGATGTTTAGTCAAAAGCTGTCATCTTTCCAGCAAACTAGCTCCTTTGTCTGACTTATTCTTTATTACATGAATGCAGCATTGTGACGGCTCAGCCATTTCCCAGGAGGTGAACTGTGTTGTTTCATGCAATTGCACAGTTCTCTCCTTATTTTTGGTACAACATTAAAGCAGAGTGGTTACAGAAGGAAAATTTCTCTTTCACCAGAGATACCCTGCAGACTCCTTTGATAAAAAAAATTACCTTTTCTTTTTTTTTTTTTTTTTCAGTCTACCACAGTGTGGCAGTAGTTCCGTCTGATTCCATATGCTGGTCCCGCCCTCTGTTGCAAAGCTTAGGTATTTGCTACACCATACCCGTCTGATAATTTTCAACAAATTCTAACTCTTGTGCCACTGATTGTCATCAGATTTCAGGAGCATTATAAAAATATGATCTTTTAGCATCCAGAGTATTTCCCTCCTTACCTTTGTGTGAAATGTTCTTATGTATTAAATGGGTTACCAGGACTGAGATACCACTGACAGGATTTTCCTGGGACACATTCCCCTGAAGTTCTATTGGAATTCACTAGTTTCAGGTGCACCACTCTATATTCTTCATTCAGGCTCTTTGTTGTTGTTTCCATCATTTCATCATTCTGTCTTGGTGGTGGTAACAATGGTCATGCCATATCTCACTCTACCGGCTGATTCAACTTTCCTTTTTTATTTACTTGTTGCTCTAGCCTTATGCACATATGACCTCTAGATGCAGTTTTAAGGATATTGGTGGAAGTAACTAGACTGTTTTGTCAGCAGCAATGAAGACAATAATGCTGCTTCATCTCTAGAATAACTGTGGAATACGATGCCTGCAAGATGAAATTATTTTGTGAGGGTTTTCCTTTTATTTTGGACCACTGGGATATGCACTGGGCCTGGTGACTGAGTATGTGCCAGTATTACCCAGTAGGGGAGGAAAGTTTATCAAGGAGAGAATGCCTTAAGTCTCTGAATCCAGGGAGTTCATAGAAGCTGAATTACAAAATTCATTGACAGAAAAACCAACTGGAAGTAAGCTGGAGGGTTATGATAGTTTCTCCCGCTGTGTGTTAGCTCAGGCACTGGAGGGTGAAGGGACAAGAGAATTGGTCATATCTGGGTGATGTGAATGATGTAGCACCTCAAGCTGTATTACCAGTGATTGAGGCAAAGAATTTCAGCTACATTAGTGGATGAGATTTGCTGACAGTTTCAGAAATGAAAGGTTTCTTAAAGGGAAAGTAGCAGTACGTTATCTCAGTAAATTTCTGAAAAGCTTTGAATAGTTCCATTACTCTTCTCAAAGGGGAGGGAGAGAAGGAGGAGGGAATTAGAATGTTATTTAGGAAACTGGCACTGTAGCGTAGTCAAAGATCTGATGAACACTCTTTGTCATCTCTCATTTTGGTGACTTCTTCAAAAAAAGACTATAGTTACTTATTAGATGTAAAAAATGAACCAGCTCCAGAAAATCAAAAACACTTTAAAAATGCTTTCTGATGTTTTGCTGACTAAAAGATGAAACTACACTAATATTAGTCCTGTGCAGAGTACCTGGAGTTTTAGTGCATGTGTAAAATTCTGATGTAGTCGTCATATCTACATAGTATTTACCATAAGGATGGCATTTCCCTCAATTCCTTGAGTCATAACATCATAGTTTATGGACTTTAATTTTTTTTTCCTCCTCCATGTTGTTTAATGCACTGATGCCAGCTTGGCTATATAGCTGAAAGCAGGAAATATTGACTGAAACAGTGGCAATAAATGTAAATTAGGAAAGGAGTTGAGCAAACAAAATTGAGACCTTGTTATGCCATTAATATAGCTTTGATCCAGCAGCAGGTTGAGTCCTGTGTGGGATGCTCTCAGTTCAAGAGTGGCAGTGCTGAATGGGGATAGTTTTGTAGAAGAGTATTGGGAATGTCAAAGATATGAAATTGTTTTGCTGCAAGTGTCATAGATGCTAAATGTTTATATTGATTTGCAAGACTGGAAAAAATTAAGGCAAATTCATTGAGGTTTTATAAATATATAGACAGGCCCTTTACCTCAGGACACAGAGGGCCACACTTATAGAAGCAGAGAGAGAGACATGGGAAGATATAATGGCAAATTCATCTGTTCTCATGTGCTTTATAGAAATTACCTGCTATCAATCTCTCAGAAGATGCTGGGCTAACTAAACCCACAAAGGACTTCTACTCTGAGCTGATTCAAGATTAAAGTGAAGCTGATAAATTATATACATTAAAATTATTTTTGCAATAAAATAAAATATGAATGATATATAATAAAATCCAGGTTTAGACACTTTCACACAGCTGCGTTAGGCATGGGCCTTAGAGCACTTACATACCCTCTATGAAGTAAACTACATTTTCCCAAGTCTACAACTGCAGTTATTCAACACTTTCTTTTTCCAATGAAAATAATTTCTGAAGTTATGGTCTGAGTAGACAGAATATAGATCAGTAAGTATTTAATGGGAGAGGAATATTTATGGTAAAGGAGATGCTGTTGTTTTAAGAAAGTGAAGGAGATTGATTTTAACAGAAAGCCATTTTTATGTTCTTATACTGTGCTTGTGGTATCATGTTGAAGATTTACTGTTAAATGACCATAATACTAACTCTTTATGAGAACTCTTACGTCTAATTATTTGGGACTGAATTCTGCTGCTCAGAAATCTGGAGATTTGTCTCAAATTATTGAAGGTATGCTCCAAGGTAATCTAGGTCTACTTTTTACCCTCTCTTTTTCCCAAGAAAAAGAGTATCCAAGTAAAGAAAATAATAACCTATTCTTCAAAAGATAAAAAACTTCATATGTAGTGAGTTCATATGATTTGATCTCAATCTTTTATTACCACCTTCTCCCTTTATTTCCACAGCAGAAATCATGGACAAGTTAGTCTTCAGAAGTCTGGTCCCTTTCCAGTTCCACAAAATGTAGGTTATGTCCTATTCATGTGAAATTAGCAGTATCGTCATGGTAATTTTTCCTTTTGGTCCAGGATCTGCTTCAAAGCCCACACAATTTCCCCAATGCCAGGGTTAAATGTTGAAACAAACTTTTTTTTATTGCTCCTTTTTAGTTTATACTGTAGTTGTGTGTAGAATGTGTTAAACATTATAGAAACGGAAAGACTCTCCCTCCCTCAGGAGTTTTCTGTTAGTCTTTCAGATCATGACTTGACTGACATTTACAGATTCTGCAGCAAAGCAGCTAATTTAATTTTTGATGTTCGTTAGCCAAGGGAAGGAAAATTATTTCTGTGGTGAAAATAACATAAAAGGTCTTCATAATTCTTTTAGTTAAGTGTTTCCCCTTGGAAAAATAGGAGTTTCTGAAAGTCAGTAATTTGTTCTGTGAATCATAGCTTTCATTAAACACTTCCACACTGTAACAATAGAAAATAAAAAAAAAATGAAAAAAAATACAGTAATTTCACGATTATAAGCCACACCTGAATATAAGCCGCACTTCCAGGTAGCTGGGAAGACCACAGGATTTGTCCATATATAAGCCGCACCCGAATATAAGCCGCGCCTTTTTTTTTTTTAAACTCCGCGCGGCAGAGGGGGCAGGGTGCTCCGGCCCGGCTCCACACAGCCCGGCTTCCCAGCGGCAGGGGCCGGCCTGCCCTTGCGCACCCCCT
>VRYO01002355.1:4296529-4332987 GCA_009812075.1 Sialia sialis
GAAATTACTGTAGTTATGTCATTATTGGCTAATTATGGGCATTGATAAGAACACTACATGCAATGATTCTGGTACTTTATTTGTACCTTGCTGCTTTCCCAACAACAATGGTTCTTTTGGCAAGGTTGGTAAAGTTGATTAGGGAGAGCAATTTTCTTTTCTCTAAATTCAGTAAAAGCAGTTTTTAGCTGCTATCTTGGTACCTCTTTAATCTGCCATATATTAAGAAGTTTTCCTGTCTCTCAGAGATGGCCTTCAAAGACTCTATAACTGCCATCTTAACCATATTAAGGGGAATTAACAGTTTGATATTTTCTGAATATTCCACAAAAGTAATTGCTAGTGCAATGCATAGCACCCTGGTATCCAGGATATACAATTTGCCACTGTGATGGACCATCCTGATATTATTCACTGGGATTTTACTTACTGCAAATAAAATTGAGATGAAAGGTGTTTATTAATGTACAAAATCCAAAGTGAACTAAGCACAATTTAATGAAGGAGATAAAACCACAGTTAATTGACTTATACAAAAACCAAAAACCTATTGTGGCCTTTTACTCCTTCCTTTGTGCAACAGGCAACTAATGTAATCAGGAATTATTGGAACAATTCTTCTAATTTTTTGGCAGAAAGATTCAAATTCCAATTTTCCTCCTGAAATAGAGTGTTGATTGTTCAGTGCTCTCCTCTTATATTCTGTATATAATATTCTGTAAAGTTACAATACAAATTAAGCTATAATACCCAATTTTTCATGATAACATTTTACACACAAGAATTGATTTAACCAATTTAAAAGAAATAACGTATCAGAAGAACATTGCTCACAATTTTTCGCTCTCGTATCCCTATGGAGCTTTGGTTTGGTTTTGTTTATTAGGTTTTTTGGGGGGTTTTTTGACTGTGAATATACAAGGTCAGGTGAATAAAATACAGGTCTATGTCACTTCTTTGGTTTACCTGCACCCAGTAGATTGTGCTTGAAAATATCTGCCTTTCTTGAATTCCTTCACATTATCAAGATAAGAACAAGTAACATCTCCTTTTCCTTCTACACAGCTCCTGATGTCTAGCACTTCCAATTAAATCAAAGACTACAAACCCAGGAGTTTAACATTATTCTGTCTTCTCTTCTTCATCAGAAGATAGTTTTAGAAAATGCTGATTAGCAGATATTTCAAAAAAGGACACATCGAATGGAATCTGGGTCTGTAAAGGGATCTGCTGTTTTAGGGCATATATTTGGCTTCCCCTTGCTGGATTTCACATCTCTTGTTTCCAGTTACTCAGCACCATAGATGGGGAATGTTTCATTGACATGAGTTACTCAACATCTATAGATTTTGGTTATTACTACCAAATTCTCCAAAATGCATAGAGTTGAGAATTCTAAAGGCTGGCAGTGAGATATCTGATGTATAATGTCAAAAAAAGTCTAATTTGGACACTGTAAGTCATGAGATTTGCAAACAAGCTAATGCCCAGACCTTCTCTCATGAAAGGCAGTCAGTCCTGTATTATTTACCATTTTGGTTATAAGTGCCTCTCACTGATAGCAAGATACCACTGATCTTTTCAGTGGCATCCATTGTTGTTCTTGTAGCTGGATAACGCGATGGCTGGCTCTCCCAATTAAGGGATGTATATTATGTGTACATTAAGAAAAGTTTTATTGATGTGCAGTTGTGTTATTGTGATTTGTTCTCGCCACAGTCCTCTTTCCCCTCCCCCATGTATGGTTACCACTGCACAGGCTTAGCAATGGGACATGTGAGGAAAGGGGAGTGTGTGTCTGTACCTCTGGCATGGGGCATTCAGGAGGAGCCAGGCCTGTTACTGGGACAGCACCTGCCCTCCAAGCAAGGTGATCTCCTCCAAGTGAAACACTAATCTTAGAGAAATTAGGATTTTAGTTAATAGTTAGAAGAAACTGGGCTTGAGATTGTTGCCTGAAACTTAAATAATTGATTGCTTGTCAATTTATGCTTGCTTAGCTGTGCTTGTAATGGGAAAGGATGAAACTAGTAGTTAGGTCCAAAGAACACAGACAGTTGCAAACAGAAACTCATTTTTTGCAAAACTGGAGTTGTCCCAAAAGCCATTTGTATTGTCATTGATATAAAAGGTGGAGAGTTCAAGGCAAGGAAGACTCGCCTTACTTCCTCCTTTTATGACCCTTCCCCACAAAAATGACCCCAGATTTAATTCAAGAAGCGCGCATGCTTAATAGCCATTCAAGCTAATTACCATAGGAAGCCGGGGATGGGAGGGGCTGGTAATATGAATATGTATTTGTTTGAATCTTTTGTCAATAAATAGACTCTGTGCCCACCTGTAATTTTGCAGTGCGTATTAGGGGGCTACCCCACACTGCTGCCCAGTGCTGAATAAACATACACTTTCTAACTTTAAACTGTTAGAGAGTCTTTTGTCCGTCACAGTTGAGTATCAGTATTAGACCAATACTCATATTTTGGTAAATCACAAGAAAGAGATCTCCATCAGTAGACAATGAAGGAGAGTTGACAGACAGACTTTGGGAGGTCCGGGCTTGGCTGGTGCAATCCCAAGGGTATAAAAGGGGAGCAGCCATTCCATAGACAAGCTCCCAGCACCATGCCTTTTTTCTTATTCAATCCTTTGTTGTATTTTTTTAAGGTTTAATAAACCTTTGAAATTTTAAAAGTGAGAGTTGTTTCTCACATTATGAAGCAAGGATATCTGCTGTCATTTTTTTTAGAAAATGTTTTTAATGAACAAAACTTGAAAGTGGATTTAACAGAGCTATATTTTTCTTTTTTTTTTTTTTCTAAAATAGAGGCTTAAATGTCTTCTGTAGTACAAACAGGAAAAAAAAGATAAAGCACTTTTTTGTCCTAATTATTTCTGTTTTCATTTTTCATCTTCATTATTGGAAGAAACAAAGAACTACAGGTTTCCAGGATTTTAATTGCTGTTTATTAACCAGTACATCTAGCAGGAAGATTACAGGATTCTGTACTCATTCCTGTGATTTGTGATTGCAAATCAAATGCAGTATCCACTCTTGCAAATGATCCAAAACTGACCAGTTTTTAATGGCCAAGTGGTGGCTGCATTGCAAGACAGATTCTAAGAACTAATTTTATACTTATTAATACTATTATACTTGAACAGCTACAGAATATTTAAGTTAGATCATCTTTAGTTCCATTCAATTATTTTCTTGACTACATATTCTTTGTTTTAATAGTCAGAATGTGTCAATATTATTATATATTGCTCTGTCTTGCCATGTGCCATGTAAATGGTGCTTTGACAAAAAACAAAGTACTTAGCAAATGAATTCATTGGTGAAAAGAAGAAAAGCCATGGAGGTGACTCTGAAGTCTTCTGCGGTTCATAGTAATTACTCTAACCTAAAGTCCTGAGCGTGTGAGGGCATAGGCACTTCTGCTGAGTATTCCATGCTAATTAATTAATTATTAATTATTAATTAATTAATAAGGTCTTATCCCTTTTCATCTTGTTGTGAGTTTGATGCACTATTAGTAATTGTTTTAAAAACTGAAAGCTCACATAACTCAAATACATTACACAGGTGCTTTAAGAATGCTTAAAGGCTACCTACAACAAACTGACTTATTAAGGGGTATTACAGTTTCAATGTGCAATTAACATTCAAGTCAGATGTATTAAATTGCTTTTTTCGCTGGCTTTTATTCCAGTCTCTTGTTATTTTCCTCATGTTTTTTCAATGCCACTAAGTAAGCAAAAATGCTGCAATAACTGGTGTTGTATTTGGGCAGCTGATGTTTAATAATAGCTTTGATGTCAAGTCCTAATGTTGTTTACTAGTTAGCCTTGCTTTTGGAATTAATGCTTTTATTCTTTTTAATCCGGTCCCAATATTAATGAAATACAGAATCCAGATTTCCTAGAGTCATAGACTGAATCTTCTGAAGTTAAAGCTTTCAATGAAGAAGATGCAAAATGCTTTGTAGATGATGGATCACATCTTTACAGTGTAGATGATTTTTCAAGGGGTGCAAAATAAGAGAAAAAACTTTCAATTATTATATATGTTTATTTGAAATGTCCTCTCAATAATCAAGTATGCATTTTTTCATGTTATTCAAGCTATTAGTGGTTTTGGGATGAGTGCACTCTTACCTGGAGAATGACTTCTCTTGTGTTATTTTTTTTTAATACAAAAACATTTCAGGACTATATTTTCCTAATAATTTATGAAGATCTTGAAAATGATGTTTTAAAAAAGAACTAAACGGTAAACACTGGAAGCCAGGCAAATAAACCTTTTTTTTCCTTTTGATTTGCATGGCTTAAGAATGCTAAGGATTAATCTGTAATCAGACAAGATGGTAAAACTCGTAAATTCTATTTTGTTAAGTCCTTCAATAGATAGTACATATATAACATTGCAAAGGATTTTCCTATGATGGAGAATAGAGTAGAGGACTCCTCAGCACAAGAATGTGTGCAGCTTTGTTCTTTGTTAAAAAGTAGAAGAGCTCATATTGTTTTTATGAAAGGAAGAAAACAGTCTCTGTTTCTTTTTTTCCCTTTTTCATGTTTATGGTGCCACTGTTGAGTAATCAAAGTCATCTGGAAGTCAGTGTTCTGACACTGCAAAATGGTTTAGGCATTTTCATCACTGATTATTTAATCCAAATTCCTTGTGAAATGGGCCTTGCTTGTTTTTCTACCTAAATCTTCCGCTGACAGCACTGCTTAATCAAGGGAATTGCTGTTATTGAAACTTGGCTAATAAGAAGGGTCTAGTACCAGCAGTTCTCTCTGTCCTGCCAATAATTGCCAAGCTGTATTTGTAGCTGGACCCTCTCAATATTTTTAGATACATTTAAGTAGCTAGAAGTGAGCTGAAAAGGAAAGAAAAATGCAGAAGATAACTTGTCATGCCCAGTCTAATTATATGATGTAACAGATGGAGTGAAGTACATGCTTCTTCAAGGTCAGGCATGCCAGTAACCATAGTAAATGTTGGGTCAGAAAGAAAAAGAGAATATTTCAAGGAACTTTGATTTGAAATTTCAGTGTTTCTGGTGAAGGGAAAAAATATATACCTCATAATGCTTGTGTTGTAGACAAGCTCATGGTGCAACATCACTGCAGCTCTAGTACATCTGCTGCTGTGTATAAACACTGAATCAGTTTACAAGATAAATGTCAGAATTGCACATCTAATTCCATACATAAAAATTAAGAAAAAGAAATTGTTCAAAAGTAATAAATTCAGAAGTGACATGGTAGGAATTTCTCAATAGATTACACGTCTCAGAGTATATTAATTATTTTTTCAATTTTTCGCATTAGACCTGTATACACATGCTTAATTACAATTCTCTGGAAAGAGATATTGCTAGGTTATTCAAAAGCAACACGAATCAAAGAACCTAAGGTTCTCTGAAGTCTGGATAAGCAAGTTGACCTCTGTTTTATTTCATAATGGGTGGTAAAAGATGTTTTTATAGAGGTAAAATAATAGAACAAAAGCAAAAATTATTTATTCTAATTATTGCTATACAAATTTTTACATTTGACAATCTTTTCAAAGCTTGTAAAGTTCTGTGATTTTTTTTTAATTTAAAAGCAGAAGTCAGTCTTTAAAAGATTTAAAAGTTGAATAGCTGAGATGCATCAGAAAGGCACTTATATGTTCACATGCCCAAAAGAAATAAGGGCCATTGCTTTGCAGTTTTTGTATATGAAGGGCTGCTTATTTCTACAGTCAAAATGGCTTTGTGTTCTGAATACTTGCTTATGTCTAAGTCCACAGAAACCTGGTTCGATACCAATATCCCTGTGACAAAATAAAGATGTAAGCATGGAGAATACAAGGGAAAAAAAGAAATAATTTTTGAAGGCGATAATTATTATAGCAGTCTCTAATGGTCTACATATAGAGTTGTATCAGTAGTCTTGGGGAAAGAAAACCCAGGCAGGTTTCATACTTGTTTCAGGAAAAGAGTGCTTATCTACCCCAGAAGACTATGAATATGAAATATTCATATATTAGAAAGTGAAAAGGAATTGAACAGTACTAGGTTTAAGGATATATTTTAAGATGGCTAGTAAAAATGCCTGACTATTCAGTAAAAAAAATAAAAGAGCTGTATTTTTGTTGTAGTAATTCAGTATATTTTTGTGCATTAGTAATAATAAATTCCTATTAATCCTAGATGTTTCCAATGGCTTCAGTGATATGGGGCTTCTGTGCATGGTCTTTGACTTAATCTATTGATCCATATAGGATTTGTTAAAATCTGATATTTCAAGAAATTGGGAATCTGTCCTGCTTCTATAGATTTTTTTCATATTATTTCTCAGAGGCTTGGTAGTAGTTATATTTGCTGCAGAAAATTTGGTGCAACGTGATGTTGCAGCTACAACCTGCTGAAAGCAGAGGAAAATTAAAAATAAAATAAAAAAAGGCATTAGAACAGAGTGTCAGGAATACAGTTGATGGGAAAAAGGATGGGAAAATGTGACAGTGTCAGGCTGATTCCAGTGGGGTAGTTTCAAGGATGAAGAGTATTTCTTAAAGAAGTATGAGCAAAATCTGACTGTCCAAGCTGTCTCTCCAGCCTTCTTCCAGTTTCCTCAAGCCTTTTTATTTGTGAAAAATGGCCTAGGACTCATCCCCATGACAGAAAATTCTTTTCTGCACGTCAGACTGAGGACTGTAGAAGTGGTTCTGGCAGCTACTGAGAGACTTGTATAAGGATCCAGCTTTCAAATTAGTGCCTGGCATTCAAACTGAAAAGCAGCCCTCCTACAAACTGGATAGCACTGTATTATATTTTTGTCTTTCAAATATTTGAGCTCAGCTATTGTAGTAATTCTTAAAGTTTGTTTTAAAATGTGAGTCTGTTGTTTTAGTAGTAAATGCATTTGGAAAAAAAGCAGTCAAGGAGAATTTGTTGTAGTTGGTGGCAGGGAGAGGGAAGACTCATTTAGCAGAAATATTGCTATGTTCCAATGAAAAGAATGCTAGTATTATAATAGTTTATTTCAGATTACAAGGCCCTGGATCACATTTCCTAATCTAGAAATTAAGTATTTCTCTCCCTGGAGGGAGAATATTTAGTGGTCTATGTCAGTGTGGCAACCTTGCATATTTGTAACCCTGTCTTATGTCAGAAAGTGAGTGTTGTTTCTTGTTACAGGCATATACCATAAGGTTCAAGAGGCAGTAGGCAGTCTCAGATCTTGATTTCTATTGATCAGCTAATGACAGAAATTATTCTATGTCTAAGCAGTCTCTACTTTTCATGTGATGTCAGACAGGTGTGCATACGTCCTTTTCCTTTTTGAGCAAGCAGTCTAGATCTGAGTCTTGCATCTTTTTTTCAGCAATTTATCTCTGAAGCTGTTTGTATGAAAGAAAAAAACACCTGTCTATTTTCTAGGGAATGTTTATTAGGACCTGTTTGGTTATAATACTAGTGGTTTGCAGTCAATATTATTTAACATGAACTTTTCCTGTATAAAGCATGCTATTTTTTGTGCTCTCAGAGCAAATTATTCTATTTGAGAATAATTAATGTGATACAAGTATATAATCATGTAGTATATTTTATTTTGAGAGATGCAAAACAGCTGGTTGTTTTTTTTTTTTCACGTCTTTAGAAGACTGTTAACCAGGTATCTGTCATAACTTCAGTTTTGGTGAGCACATCACAAAGACTTAGTTCTCCAATTTTCTTAAAATTCTTAATCCTTTTTTATGCAGATTTGTTATCTAGAGAGCTCTCAGTTTGCTTCTATGGGGCAAGCAAAATACAAATTTCTGTCAGACTTACCTCTGCAAGGAATCAATCTCCTTATTTTGGGCCGCACTGCTGACAGGTATTCTGATCCTTTTTAGAATTTTTCCGTGTCTGTAGTTACGTTCTTCTATGAATTGTAATAATTTGATTACCTTATAGCACATTGAAAGTGATTATATGAAGGTTTTTTAGGTACAGAATATCATCCAAATTATTAAAAAGGATAAAAGGACAATGTTGTGTTTTAAGGACAAAAACTAATATTGTGACCTGGCAAATCTTGCTGGCATCTCAAATATTAACCATCTATCATACCCTTCAATTTTTCCTCATTTATTTGTTGGTAGTACAAAATGTTCCATCCTTAATTTCTATACGCAGAATCCCAAAAACTCCAACTGCAATGAATCAATTCTTTAACTCAGCCATGTAGCCAAACCACACACATACCACACTTGTTGCTCTCACCAACAATCTCTACTGAACTTTAGTCCTAACTTGCTAATTTTAAAAATACCGCTTGATGCAATATTACCTCATTTCTCAGTCACTCGGCTGTTGAGATTCTTGGGTTTAAATAAGGTGTAGATATCCGCAGAGGCTGGGAAGACTTCAATTCTATCAGCAGTTTTCTGTTCATCGTGTTTGGTTTGTAGTGCTTGGTTGTATGTAATGTTTTGCACATTTAAGAATGCACGTGTCAGCAGCTTACCATGAATACATCCGATTGCCAGAGGAATTGTGAAAAGGAATACAATTTTTAAACAGCATATCAGGAGTGCTATCTTGATTTTAGAACTTGGGCCTCATCAGCAAGGTATTCCCCAGAAGACAATAAAACAAAACATGTTTCAGGAGAATCAGAGATGAGGGCAATTCTGTTCTTGTCTTTAAGTGAACTGATTCACAGTACGCTGTAGGATTTGGAGGGGAGGCAAAAGGCATCATAGTAAACAGGTCAATTGTAATGAAATGTTGAGAAATAAAATGTAGGCATGAATAAGAAGCACAGTTCTTCATCCCTCAAAATAAAAGCTACATAATGAAATCCAATTATTTATGCTAGGAGGAGAGGATAGGATTAAATTTCTGATTGGTACCAGAAATGCAAAATCATAGTAATTAGACTAATGTTCTCAATATTAAAATCTGATTGTTGTTCTCTGATAACATTAGCATTCTCATTTGCTTAACAGTGCTTCAGTAAGGTTAATTTTCTGCCATAAGACTACCCTATATATCAGCTCTTCAAAGCTGTAACAGATTAATTATATTTTAGTCATGCAGCAGTCCATACTTGTGTGGTCTAATAAAACACATCATCACTGCTAATCCAGACAGGAAATTAATGATAATATTGACATAAGAAAATAAATTATTCTTTGAGCTGTATACACAGAAGGGGTTGAACATGGGGGATGGAGGCAACAACAGCTTAATGGGCAGCTGCCACTGATGGATCGACTGAGGCAGTGATGGTGCCTCTGACAGAGGGAAGCTCTCGACCTATGAAGTGAGAGCAAGGCTGCAGCACTCTGGATTTTAGAAATGGAAAAAATGAGTCTTCAGCATACAGAAAGGCAATAGGGCTGTCAGCTGTCTGATGCTAAATACTGGGAGTCTTGTAGTTCTTGGTGAGTTACATCAGGGTTTGCAGAGCTGTATATTTGATGGTATATCCTGTCAGGAGCTAAGTAATTACAGTAATTTCACACCTGTAAGACGCACCGGAGTATAAGGCGCACTTCTGGGTTGCTGGCAATTTACCTTACTTTGTCCATATGTAAGGTGCACTGGCATACAAGGTGCACTTTTTTAAAAAAAATAAAGCGGGGATCTGTGTGCAACAAAGTAACCAATTAGTAGCAGAGTACTATCAGGTGCTCAATTTGCAAACAGTTTTCACAGATCTGCGTGGGCTTTAAACGCAGCCCCAGGTGCCCTCCCCATGCCACGGGCCCCGGCACTCCTGCCTCCGGGGCCGGCTGCCACGGCTGCCTGCGCGGCAGTGGGGAGTGCCCACACTGCGCCATGCGGCGGAAGGGGCCGGCTGCCCCGTGCCACAGGGCAGGGGGGGCTGGCCACGTGGCTCACACTTCCAAGTTGGCAAATTTCCAAACTTTGTCCATCTATAAGGCGCACTGGCGTATAGGGCACACTTCCAGCTTTGGATCAAAATTGCAGTCAAAGAGGTGCGCCTTATATGCATTAAATTACTGTACCTACTATGAGGATCTGCTCTGGGGATGGATCACCTCTGACTCTTTGGCTGTTAGTGCAGGGAATCTCTTCTGAAATAATAGACTATGCTGGGATCCCTACTAAATACCTGTCTTTCTTCTACCAGTGATGTTGATCATTTGGTTGGTCAAACTAGGCGTGCTATTTTATAAGCCAGCTGTGCCCAGGTGGCCAAGAAGGCCAATGGCATCCTGGCCTGGATCATCAATAGTGTGGCCAGCAGGACCAGGGCAGTGATTGTCACCCTGACCTCAACACTGGTGAGGCTACACCTCAGGTCCTGTGCGCAGCTCTGGGCATCTCACTACATAAATAACCTTGAAGGGCTGAGTCCAGAGAAGGGCAATGCAGCTGGTGAAGTGTCTGGAGCACAAGTCCTGTGAGGATCGACTGAGGGTGCTGAGGTTGTTCAGCCTGGAGTAAAGGGTCAGCATCTTTTCCCCAGGTAACAAGTGGCAGGACAAGAGGAAATGGCCTCAAATTGTGCCAGGAGAGGTTTAGACTGGATATTAGGATTTCACTGAAAGGGTGGTCAAGCATCTGAACAGGCTTAGACTGGATATTAGGATTTCACTGAAAGGGTGGTCAAGCATCTGAACAGGCTTCTCAGGGGAGTGTTTGAGTCACCGCCCTTGGAGGTATTTGAAAGATGTGTAGATATTGCACTTAGGGACGTGGTTTAGTGGTGGCCTTGGCAGTGCTGGCTTCGCAGTTTAACTCTGTGATCTTGGAGTTTTTTCCTAACTTAAATAGTCTGTGTTTCTATCACTCTTATTATTGTCTTGTTGCCTTTTTGTCTTACCCATAAGCTGCATTATTGTGCACTTTGTGTAGCTTGCTGGTGCTTCTAGATCTGAGTCTCAGTGAAACTCTACCTATAGATTCATGTTTTTTGCTTACATTTGGCTTCCTTTTTCTGCTTTTAGAACACATTGAAGGGTAGAAATGTATAACAAGGGTGATATTCAGAAAAGTAAGAGTAATCTCTGCTTCACTTAGCAAAGCTTTTAAACATGATGCACTCTCTTGGACACAGTCCTCCAATCTGGCTCTAATCTATCAAAGGGCAGAAGGCCACATACCTTTATACGCATTCTTTTTGAGAAATGCCATGTAACTTCCAGTATTTTGTATGAGACCATGAGCAGTGGAATATTGCAGTAAACAAATCTGCTTCAGCTTTCATTTTAGAATAATTGAATTATTTATGTATTATTTGCTAGGCGACATATCATTCTCTGTGTCTAGCACCTCCCCAGTTCTGCACTGATTATGAAAATATTTCTTCTTTCTCTGCATTTCCTAAGTATTTCAGAGTTTCAGGAAAACAAAAAGCTGGAGGACCAAGAAACTTGTAAATTAGTTTAGCTTCTGATCAGTAACATATTCTGCAGGGTGTTAGTATTTTCTATTCTAGTCATAAAGTTTCTGTTGCTATTCCTCTGTTAAAGCTGGGGTTTTTTTCCTGAATTCATAGGTTTGCCTTTTTCCTTGCAGGGTTCTTTTTATTGTTTTATTGTCTAGATTTTTCTCTGTGTGTCTTCTGCCTTGTATTTTAAACTCCTAAAGTGAATGGTTGCCATTTTGTATTGTTTCCAACTGTTTTAAACCTTTCTGTTCTCAGGAGGAATTCACTGCTTTGTACTGGTTCTCTATGCTTTCCACAGACAATGTTCCCAGTGGCCCCGCTTGTAGGTAGTGTGAAATGAGAAATTGGCAAGTAGTGCTCTGTTGAGACACAGTTATTACACTTTGGATCCCGGATGATTAATGAGATTTGGGTCTGGAAGTGCATATTATCATAATCTGATCTCTGTTGTATACTTGTATGCAGTATACCTGTGGTTTTTAGAAGTCATGCTCTCAGCAGCACTGGTGCAGCTAGGATGTATTTCCTCTCCCCCTGCACTGAAAATGTCAGATTCAGACTAAGAGAATTGCTGTGCAACCAGACCTCTACAGAAGAGAGCAAAACTTGTCTGAAGAGTCAATCTCTGACTGTGTGTGTTGCATTATCAACCACAGCAGTGATTAATTTTTCTAAGAGTTTGGAGAGACAGTAATGCCAGTTTAATTTCTAGTAGTTGTGTAATTAATATGGTGATGCATTACATTTTTTGACTGCATAACTTTGTATACTCGTGTTTAAAGTTCTTGTGTAGCTGGCATTTTTCCTATGTATTTGTTTAATTTCAGCCTATTGATTTCTCTAAGAAAGGTTTTCCTATCTGAAAATCAGGAGAGGACAATATTTATCTTCTTGCGCTAAACCCATGTTGAATAAATCTTTTAATCTGACTTTTGTAATGCTGAAATCTCTGCAGGTTTCTAAAGCTCTCATCATTTTTTTCCTCTTCTCTTTAAAGCTACCAAGAGATAAAACAGAGAATAATTGCTGTCATAATTACTGAAATTGTTTACACAGCTATGCCATTTGTCAAATTTCATTCTGCTTAAAAATGGTTCTTTATAGATCCAATTCACCAAGCATCAATAAAGAATAAGGACAATTAAAATTGAATTTTAATGCAAATGTGGCCTTTTCCCTGTTCTGCATGAACACACATTTATCAGGCTCATAAACCCTCCTGTTGACAGCATACCATTGAAATAACCAAGAAACAGCCCTACTGTCATTGTTTCATGAGCCTTTGATATCAAGATTCATTTCCCTCCAGAAAAAGATTGCAAAAGGTCAATAACATGTCATAGAAGTCTGTTCCAAAACAGCTTGGGGACATATTTGCCTAAATTTGCAAAGTCTGCAACATTGATGGGCAGTGACTTGTTTGAACAACCATATAACATAAAAGTGATCCAATCTTTAATTCACATATTCCATTATCACTGAAAAGTTGTAATTATGGAATCACAGAGTGGTTGGGGTTGGAAGGGACCTCTCAAGATACCTCATTAAGTGCTGCGGCTGAGCTTTAATACTTGTATTGCTTTTATAAATTAATTAAATTTATACCAACCCCTTAAAAAAGGATCAAATGAAAATTAAGTTTTCTAGGTTTTTTTTAGGACTACACTTTTAAATAAGATTCTTTGCAACCAAACAAATTTTTTTATCAACTCCACTGACTAAGAATATTAAAATATATTTTAAAATTCTATAATGTAGTTGTTCAAATTTTAAACCACACTGTGTAGACTTAAAAGATGAATCTTTATTTATGTACATTAGGTGCCCCAAAGTGAGGCCTCTGAAAGACAAATTATGAGTTACAAGACTCATTCACTCTCGGGAAAATTCAGTCATATTCTCACAATGAGATGTAATAAGAACTAATGTGAATTCTAAAATCATAAATGGAATTTAATGGATGGATATGTTATATGAGTAGCAAAAATTGGAAAGTATCAGTCTTGCTGGGACCAAGCAATTCTTAGATGTGCAGGGAGAATAGAGGTTAGAATGAGCAGGCCAGTTTGTGTCTGAGCACCTGTTGAGCTCCCAGAACAAGCCTACAGCTCTAGGTCAGAAACACATGCTATGCAAGTTAAGGCAGAAGTGATAAGAAATTAAGTGACACTTTAACCTTTCTAAAGTATGGATTTATTTCTTTAAAAGCTTTACTCCTTCATGAGAGTCATGAAAACTACTTCACATTTTTTCCTTTTCTCTGTTATCAAGTAGAGGCTGGCGGTGATCAGTAGTGACCTCTTACAATTCAGTACTAAAATACAATACCATAGCAGTGATTTTAGAGACGTCATTGTCAGGAGCTTAGACTCCTTTCCATCCAGCAGCCAAATTCAGAGGGGAATTAAATGGTCTCCCATACTTAGAGCTAAACCTGCTCACTCCACATGCAATGTTGGATTTGGATTTTGTAATTGTGGTTAAACTTTGTGATTAAAAGCAAGAAAAACTTGACATCATGAGCATTTTATTACATTTAATGAACACCTCCTATTGTGTTATTTCTATACAGATAAGTGTCGGTGTGTTTTGGTTAGAAGAAAAAACATCTGAGTTGGTCATACATAGATATGATGTGTGATCCTCCTAGCAATAACAATAACCACGTAAAAAAGTATTAGCTTCATTCCAGCAATGATACTGCTAAATAGATTTTCATTGCAAACATCATCATCATATTTTTACAGAAAATGTTGAACTATTGTCATCTGAAATTGTGTCTGTGTTGACCTGTTTGCCCATAAGATATGGTGCTAAAGCAATAAGACTTGAGCTGTGCAACCTGTACTTATTACATGTGAGCCCCATAGCTGATTTTGGAAGGGCAGAGCTCATTCTGAATGCAGAATGCCTAATTCTGAATGCATGCACAATCATGATTGTTAGCGTTTTTCTGAAATTATACACTTTACAAAATCACAAGTACTTAAGAATCCCCTCAGAGCTCAAATAGTATATTAATGCACACACTGGAGCCAGAGAAGGAAGGAGAAAACACTGTGTCCCTAAATTTTTCCTGTTAAAATGAAAGCTACCTTTTTCAGTTGCTTCCTGTAGTAGTTATTGCTGCTGACAGAGAGAATGTATCTACATTTGGGAATTACAGACATGGACCCATTTAATTTTTTCTATACCTAAACAGCAAAATTACAAAATTATTTCCTTACTTTTAGAGAGAACTTGTACGATTTCCCTTCACTTTTGACAGTTTTTTTTCATTTAGAATAGAAATTCCTCAGATCAGCTTCCTATTTTCTTCCTCTTTTGCTTTGTAAACCCTTTGTTTAAGGTTAACAGCATTAAATTATACTGCTGAGAAAATATGATGGAGGATAAAGGGATCATTTGATCTCACAAGATGAAAAGCATTTGTGAGTTCAGAAGTCTTCTATGTGTTTTGAGCACCAAAATGTCACCCTATTACAACATGATATATAATTTAGCCTATTGGAAGAAAAATCTGTAACTTTATTACATAGCTATTGGAGCAGTGGATTTTTTTCCATGGATTCCAGTGGATTTGAATGGGATTTTTGTAATGAATCCACCTCTGTTAGGGAAGGTAACATAAAAAAGCCCCCAAGCATTCAGGTCAGGCAAATTTTACATTTTTACATCCAAACCCTCTCCAAAAAATAAACCCACGATGTAAGGATACATAAGTAAAGTTATGTAGAAAGAAGGTTGTTTTGTTTTTATCAGTAGATACACAGACAATAAAAATATGTGACAGCTAAAAAACAGCATCAGGAAAAAATTAACATGGTTAACTTCAGTTAGGTTTCATGGAGACCATGGGGGCTGAAAGCCAGGGCAGGCTGTAAGGACTGGGTGTGCTGCTTGGTAGTGGTAAATTGATCATTATTGGCAGGTTAGAATATTTTATGAAGACAGCCCATGATGTCCTGATGAGACTATGTAAACTCTTCATGTTAGTTTCATGTTATGTTATACTTTCACTGGCATAATTTGCTTGATGCTTTTTTATAGGCTTTCATAAAGATTCCAAATGGAATTGCTAATGCATCTTTGTTGTTCAGTAATATATATGAAAACACTAATTATATAAATATTGCCAGTTGTAGTTATTGCTCCCAGAGTCTTATTCATTTGCATCCTCCTGAATCCCAGTTACTAAACTAATAGATGTGCCACCAGGGGACATTAATTAGGGGTGGCACTACTTTAGTTCTGTACACATTCCTATTCAGTCATCTTTATTGTAACTTGATTACTTTTCATTTGATTCTAAAAACTGCATTGTAGCAAATTACCATAGCTTAGCTTCTGACATCGTTTTCTCAAAAATTAAAATACTTGTTATCGGTATACTTGGGTTAATTTAAATCCTTAATCAT
The DNA here is from genome assembly GCA_009812075.1 of Sialia sialis. Lineage (NCBI taxonomy): Eukaryota > Metazoa > Chordata > Aves > Passeriformes > Turdidae > Sialia > Sialia sialis. The sequence goes on from VRYO01002355.1 coordinate 4,312,354, forward strand.
GCTGGATTTCATTATTCTCTGAAGGAATGCTTCAGAAATCACTAACAGCCCAGGACTGCTGGGCTGTCATCATTAAATAGTGGCTACCTGTGCTTTGAATAATATGGAAATAACTGTATTATCATGTTGGGGGAACCAGATGTTGGGTTTTTTTAATTACGGAAAATATTTTAAAATTGATTTTACTTAGTTTGCAAGTTTCTAACTGGTTGCTTACCTGGCATAGGAATAATTGCTCTAATGTGTAATGATTTGATTATTTATACACCTTAATTTGATCATTTCTGAACTGGATGCAGCATTAATTTTTACTTATTGTACTGATAGCAAAGATAGAGGCATATAGTGCTTTCCAGCGAATGCATTCCATATGTGTTGAAGGTTTTACACCCAATAAAACCTTTAGTAGGTAGAATTTTACTTCAGGCTGTGATGGTAACTTAGCTCCCAACAGAAGTGTTACAAACCAGCCCATAGGGCTCAGGTGGATGTCCCCATGCTGTTGCACAGCACAAACCAATGGGACCTTGCTGAAGTCCACTGCCTTTCACAGGCAGGTTCAGCCAGGTCCACTTGGAGCATTTTAGGGCAGATTAATTTTGCTTGCATAGTGATTGGTTCTACAGGTGGTTTATCCTATACATAACTTGATAGCTAAGTCATTTTCTCTAAGGTAAAATGTTGTTCTGAGCTCTTTGCATGGGTCATTGTTTAGTCATCTTTATGTTTTTCTTTACAGTGTCCTGAGACAAGCAAGCACCCTAGCCCTGTTACAAGCATGATGAACATACTCATGAGATGAGTGAAATCTAACTTAAATTCAGTATTACATTTTTTTCAGATCACATTGGTTGGTTTTATCTGCCCTGGCTCTATAAAGTTTTCTCCAATATTTAGATGACAGAACTTTCTGTTCAATGCAGGTAGAGAATTTGGCAGTTTGCAGAGTAATGCAAAATGCCATACTCATCTGCTAATCACAAAAAAATATGACCCACAAGTCACAATATCAACACTTTTTCTACATTTTAGTGCTGTGGAAGCCTCTTCAATACTGTTTAAAATGAAGCAGGCATGCACTTTTAAAGAAAAAGTTCCCTGTCATCCCATTTGACTGTGGTTTGGCTCACTTAATGAAATGTTCCTGCTCTGAATCAGCTTACATTTGCAGCCTGGCTCTCTGCAAAGCCATCACAGACTCGGAGAATGGTGGAAGTTGGGAAGGACCTCTGGATATCATCTTGTCCCAAATGAGGCATGTGCAACTAGAGTAAGTTGCCCAAGTTTGTCAGACAGCTTTGAAACAACTCCAACAGTGGTAACTCCAAATAGCTAATCATTGTGAGGTAAAACTGGAGAACAGAAGGTGACAAAATAGAAGTACAGTAATTCCACAACCATAAGGCGCACCATATTATAAGGTGCACTTCTGGGTTGCTGGCAAATGTCTGAACTTTGTCCATATATGAGGCGCACCGGACTATAAGGCGCACTTTTTTTTTGCAGCGAGGATCTGCACACAACAAAGTAATGAATTAGTAATGGAATAGCGTGATCATGGGGTTTAATGGCAGGTGCTCAATTTGCAAACATTTTTTTACAGATCGCCGTAGCCATTAAACGCAGCCCCAGGCGCCCTCCCTGTGCCTCGGGCCATGGCACTCCCACCCGCCCCTGGCACCAGCTGGCACGGCTCTCACAGCTCAGTTCGCAGCTCGGCTCGCGGTTCACATTTCCGGGTTGGCAAATTTCCGAACTTTGTCCATTTATAAGGCGCACCGGATTATAAGGTGCACTTCGCGTTTCGATCAAAATTTTAGTCAAAAGGGTGCATCTTGTAATCGTGAAATTACTGTATATAAAGGAAAAGGTTTCAATAAGTAGCCAGTTCTACGGCAAAAGTAGTCTTGTAATTATAAAGCAAAACTGGAGCCCTGTATTTATGTCACTGGTCCCAGTTTGCACCTGGCGAGACATCCCTTATCATTGGTGTCCATTGTGACTCTACACTGTTGAGCACTACTCTATGAATGCAACTGTCCAACCAACTCCTTATCCACCTACCAGCCCGCCCATCAAATTCTTCTCTCTCAGATTTAGAGAGAAGGATGGTAAAGGCCACAGATTGCTTTACAGAAGTACATATCAATGCCATCTGTATCCCATCCCTTATCCACTGGCAGTGTCACACCAACCCAGCAGGCCACTGAGTTGGTCAGGTAGGACTTGCCCTTGGTGAAACCATCTGCACTGTCTCAAACTGACTCATCTTCAAGATGAGCAAAATTATTCTTCAGATCGTAATCACCTGTAATGAATTATTTGATAATGTTTTATGTGTCATTTCAACAAGTGTTTTTCTTTATCATAACAGTTTTCAGACATCTGATGTCTGATTAGAAGAATTATAGTTTTATTTTTTCTTACAGTAAGATTAAAAATAATTCAGGTCCGCTACCTCTCACTACTCACAATTCTGGTAAATCTGTGTACTTGAGCAATAGTTTTCAGACTTTCTGGTTATAAAGTGCTTCTGAATTTCAATACCAAACCAGTGAGATTTTCTATTTGAAAGATGTATCTGTGATGAGCTAAAGAATTAAGCTATTTTGTAGACAAAGTTTTAATATGTTTTGGGGTTTTTTTGAAAGATGGATAAGAACATCCTCTGGTGCTCTAATTTCTATTCTGATTTCAGCAGAGGGAGGCCAGGGAGTAGAACTATGACTATTCTCTTAAGGTTTAGCAAAGCAGTCACTTGCACCTCTAATATGGGATTATGTGCCAGAAGCAATGGGCAACTAAGAAGGAAATTCATGCCCAGGCTTCAGAAGCTTTTGGTTAATGGGGCTGTAAACAAAGATCATCTCTCACTTTTCTTTAAGCTTTGATGCAGTCATAGAGTTCTTGAGGTTTTCTTTCATACTACTTTTCATGTCTTCAATTTAGATAATGGCATAATTTGGAAAGAAATCATTTGAAAGTAATTTTCTTTTAGCAATATTATTCTCATTTTTATGTACTCTTTGTAGTTTTCTATGCTCTGTTAATAATTTTTTTTCACAAAACAGTAAAGCATGCAGTAAATCTTTAATTGCTGTATCTTCTTTTTCTCTTTCTTTTGTGAAAAATCACAGAATTTTAGAGGTATCTATTTTATTAATTTTCCAGTCTTCTGCTTGCTATCTAAAACATGAATAATGATGGATCTCTCACAACAGATTTTCAGTACCTATTGAATTGAGTCTTTCATTTTTTGATGTTTATGGCATCATCTTCCTGCCAGACATGACACAATTCTTAGCAGCAGATATGCTCATAGATTCCTGAATCAGAAAATTGTGCTGTATGCATGACCAACGTGTTCAGTGGTAAAAGAAATACTCTCTATATATTCAAATAGCAGAATCACCTCCTATTTCTGCCCCAAATACTGCCTTTTTCTTGAATATATACCTTTCTCTTTTTTTCAAGAGGGAAAATGTGACTAATGGGACAGTTTAAGTAATTTCTGTGTTGTCATGGTATTCATCCCTTGATGCCAAAGGGCAATGCTTCCTCTTCCTTCTTCAAATTTCTTCTGTAAGATGGCAGTATATTCTTTAAGCACTGATGCCCCAAGGTGGAACTTCCATCTCCTATCACTTTGTTTGTGTTAGGTGGAAATTGAGTTGATAGGCTTGGTTTGACCCATCTATGTCAACAACTGATGTTCTAATCCTCTTAATCAGAGACCTGCAAAACATTGGGTAAACCCAATTCCCATGTGCAAAATATTATTTCCAATTTTTGTTTTTTTTGGAAAAATCTTTCTGCTGTTTTGTGAGGCCCATGAAGAACAGAAATGCTGTTTATTACTGTGTCCTCTTTAGATTTTTTTTTTAATGTATTTTATTGAATTTTTTATATTTTTTGTAAGCTGTACTTTTCAGCATGTCTTTTAAACACATCGATCAAATGAGCAAAAAAATCCCCATAAACTTTTGAAGGATGAGAACTGAATGTGATTTAGATTTCAGTTTGCCTTCATCTATTTGAACAAAAGTATGTGGAAAAGTTGATGTACACTATTTCTAAAAGGTGTGTTGAGATGATAGTCTGCAATGGTCACTCAATGTAAAGCTGCTTATGTGTTCCAGGGAAGTTTATCAAAGTAACTTTAGCTGCCCCTTAACTTTGTTTCTGAATGAAAGAATCTACAATATAGATTTTAAAGGATATATTGCACTGAGACAAAAATCTCTGATTTGGTCCTCTGAGGGCTACTGTGTCAAATTGTTTTAAGCAGTAGTCTTAAAATAACATATGGTATGGGCTACAGTTCTGAGTAAAATGGGGGAAGCATTGTCAGCATTGTAAACTTAATAAGGTGGGTGATGTGGATCAATTTGTTCTGTCCTTGACTTTCTGCTTCTATTAGAAGTCTGGAAGATCATTAGTCACCTCTGGGATGTATTTGATTAATAGGCTTGGTTAAACAAAAGAGGTGAGGTCAAGCGTGGTCTGAAATTATGAAAAATGTGTATCCCAGTGGGCTTTCCACTTTCCAAATTACAAATGAGGGAAAGTGCCTTTTCTCTTTTGATTTTGAGTAATTTAATTGGCTTTTATCATAATGATGGCCTGCAAGAGCTTGGTTTTGCCTATTTAATGCTATACTGCACTCTTTAAAAGTAGTACATTAAAGTTTGTACTACTAGTATGCAGGTTAGGGAATCATAAACTTAAATGACAATTCTAAGAATCTAGTGTACAATACAGGTTCTTTAACCTAGAATAAGGCAGGGAAGTGCACATCTTTCTGATTACCTTTTTTTTCTCTGGAGATGATGGTGTAGACTTTAGTTTGTATTTTGCAGACTTTATTTTTATTTTGTATATGCATAACCTCAGGCAGAAAATAATCCAGCCAATTCACATTCCATTATCTATGTGCACGCATTTACTATGTGCCAGAGAAAAAGCTATTGGCTGGTTTTTACAAATGGTGATGTGATGGTGGTTTAGAAAAAGTGGAAATAAAAACATATTTTAACTGTTAACAATCTCCATGTTTTTCTACTCCCATTGCTCTTCTTTTTCAAAATTTGTCAAACAGCTCATTCATTTCAAGCAATGATGCAAAGCAGAAATTACATAGACATATGTAATAATATAGGTTGCTTACCAGTGACTCTTTTATTTTCTGTTGCTCTTATTTTCTTCCTCAGGTCCATTGGTTGTGCAGATTAAGTATGTTTTATAGCTTATAGATGCATTTAGTTCCCATGAAATGAAAGCAATGAGTTTCATTGTCTTTATTTCTGTGCAATTCACAATTAGTTTTATGATCTATATAGAGCATGTCTGTGTCTCATAAATACAATCCATAACTCTCATTTTTCTGATGGTGGCAGTGAGTCTCTGGAGATAGAATATGACTTAATTTTCTTATTATAACATCCTTTTCATCTTCTAAATTACTGCTGTCCTAAAAAAAGCTGCCAACACATGTAGCAGGTTTTCAATAGCCAGATCTTAATCTGGAATTTTGGTATCATTCTCTTTAATTAGTAACAAGTCATTTTCTGCTTATTAGGCTCCAAAGGCATGTTTTTGTCTTGTAAAAGACCTAGTTTTGCCTTTTTTATGCAATTTTTGTTTACGAAATTTTGAGTTACATCAAACGCTTTACCTGTGAAGTTTAAGTTTGGTTTTCTTCTTTTCAGAGCTTATATTACTCAGTCTGCATGTGTTTGCTTGTATCTTAAAGATCTGTGCCAATTTCTTTAATAAAAAGAACTTATTACTGAGTTACTTTTTCTGTATTTGTCATGGTTGCCCCCAGTCCAATTAGTTTATCTTTCATTAACAAACTAAATTCAGTGTAATTATATGTTTTCCACAACTGTTTCCTTTATTGATAGATTTCACAAGATCTTCCAACTTCAACTGCTGCTTATGAAACAAAAGCAGCAATATATTTTCTCTTAAACACAGGTACAGCAGTAAAGATGTGCAAGAAACTATTTGAAGCTGACTGTAGGGATTTTATTCTGTCAATACAGGATTTCCCAGAGTTGTTCAGCTATTATGGACATATTGACAAATACTATGGATGTATTATGGACACTGACATGTGCAGATATTGAGTTATTGTGCAGTCAGATTTACAAAAACAGAACTTAGATTTAGTGCCTCCAAAGGGAAAACCCTAAATATAATCATGAGCAGCCATCAGGTCTTAATTGAATGGATATGAGAAATATTTCTTTTTTGGCTGAATTGTATTACTGACTTCCATTTAGATACTAATAATTTAGTAACTAAATTACTATAAACGTAATTGACCATCACTTCTAGTATTTTTCTTGGAATATACGAAGAATCAGATGGGACAAAATCCTGATGAAGGAAACCTGACATTCATTTGGCAAAAGGGCCATTTTCCCACTGCCATCTCAGAGAAAAGAGCATTTAAATGTATTTCTGGGAGAATAATGTTACAGGAGAAGAAATGATAGGTTTTTCATTGACACTTTTTAAAAAGATGATTTTCAGATGTATATAACAGTGGTTTTCAGACTTTTGCTGCAGCAGATGGGTGATGGTTCATTGGCCCGAGTATTGCCCAAACTCCTCTTACAGATTCTTCCGGGACTCTTCATGGCTAACCATTGACTTTATAACTAATGTCACTGTGCATTTTACGCTTGGTTTTCAGGTTATTTTTTTAACATATGGAATGGTATAGGTTCTAGGATTCACAAATTGGAAAACTTCACTGGCAATCTCCTGTAAGAAATAAGGTTGTTTTTCTTTTCCCCTTAACAGGATGTATTTCAATCACAGCATATTTATACATGTCAGGCTTTTCATATTAGGCTGTGGCTTACTAAATTCCTCAAAAACATTGTGGAAGTCCAAGTGGACTACATTAGCTCAGTGCAAAGAAGTCTGAAATTTTGGCAGGGCAGGATTTTCTGTTGCTGGAGTCATGCTTACAGTATTTCACACCTATAAGGCGCACCCTTTTGACTAAAATTTTGGTTGAAACCCAGAAGTGTGTCTTATAGTCCGGTGCGCCTTATATATGGACAAAGTTCTGAAATTTGTCAACCCAGAAGTGCTCCTTATGCTCCGGTGCGCCTTATAGTCGTGAAGTTACTGTACTTTTCCTGTAATTATCCTGGTGAAGTGTCCTTCAGCTATGCATTCTCATATTTTGTTACTGAAGCCTGTAACTCCCAAGGTGTTCTTTGTAGTCTTCTCTGCAAATTTGCAGCCGAGTAAGAGAGTTTGAAGTTAGACAGAGTTTTAAAGCCTTTCTTTTCCACAAAGTAGGCAGATTTCGTAGCTTTTCTTACAAGCACAGCTAACAGTGGTATAGTTGTGCTAGTCTGAGGCTTTAGTGGGGCAAAAAACAGGTCTTCTCAATAAAACAAAACTGAATAAATCTTTGAAAACCTCCTTTTATGATGACCTATGTGCAAGCGTTTTCATTTGAATGTACATTTTTATTTAAACTTACAGCAGTAAGTTTTTCTTGTCATGTAATAGACAAAAAAAGCAGTATTTTATTATGCTGGGTTTTGGAACGCTGACCCATGCAAGTCTCATGCAAGTATAAAGGCTAAATCTGAGACCTTTTGAGACCCTGAAAATTGGGGAGCACAAAAAAAAAAATAATCTGTCACACCAGAGAGCTAAATTTGGTTTAATGTCTTACTTGTGCTATTTCTCCCTATGTGTCTTTTCCCCTTACTGCTGATATGGAATGCACTTCCTCTGACTGTTAAATTATTTTTATCACTTTATTGCCAAGTGAAGGTCAAGTCATAGATAGAGAATTACCATAATAACTCTTTGTGGTACCTAATTAGGAAGCACATTGCTTCTGTTATCCACACGTTCATCGTCTACTCCATGCAAACTGCAACAGCTCTCTCTACTCCAGTTTTGGATGCTATATGATGATAATAATGTTAATCTAATGTTGTACAAATAAGAAAACTACTACCTATAACTTTGCAGAGAGATATAGATAAATATAACTTTGAAAGTCTTTAAGCAACTTTTCCTACCGCAGAACTGAATTTGTTTCTTTTTTTTTTTCCCTTAATCCCTATCTTGTAATTACAGGAAGATTTGTAGGAATTATAAAACACATTCTTTATTTCTTTTTCTTTATTTTAAAGGAAACAATATGGAGTAACTGCTATTTTAAGTGCTATCCATGTCAAACTGATAAAATTTGTTTTTAAAGAGGTTTTAATTCATATCCCCATGCATTCTTTTTCTGATAACAATCTAGTGTCTATGCAGACACATTTCTTTCACTTTTTATTATCCATAGATTAACTTTGGAGAAAATATTAAATGAGAGAGGTAAAAAAACCAGGGTCAAAAATAAAGGAGGCAGAGGAAAAAGGCATCATTGATTTCCTTTATATTTCTAAAATATCAAATTCCTCTAGTTTTAAGGTATTCATCAAAATCTTTCTGTAATATCCAACAAGGAAATTAATAAAACTAAACTGAGAAATCTCACAGTGTTCAGCTGCTGCACATAAGTTCAAAAATTTGGACATACATATGAAGCAATAGGATTTCAGGTATAGTGAAAATGCAGAGTATCATACACTTTACTTTTCTAAGCACATCTGAATTATCTGTGATTTTAAAAGAAAAATAACCATTTTAAAAGTAGATTTAAAATTATAGAGAAGAAATACTCTCAAGTCCTGTAAGACATTCCTTTAGTCCACAAATGTTATCAGAATCATTGAGAGAGGAATAATTCCTGACCATTAAGTAATCATTTTACATACTGAAATGTGAGATTTGATCACCATTGTTAAAGTAGTTTTCACAGCTATAAATGTAGCTGGAAGTTAAAATACTGCTGGGCAGTTCTTCCAGTCTAGAAATAAACAGCTTTCTCCACTACTCTCCCTGAATTCAACTGCTGGCTCCATTAAAATCTCGTGTTTATTCTGGGCTGTCCATCATGTGGTACTTTGTTCCTAAATTGGCTCCTGAGTAGATTTACATGGAAAATTGTTTCCAGGTGGTTGCAGGGATAGGTGCTTTCCTTAACAGCATATAATAGAAGTTAAGCTAATGGGTTGCATGCGTCTCCTCTGAGCCTGCGTATAAAGGCATGGTTTCCATGTTGTTATGTTAAAAATTTATTTTAAGGTTTTCATTCTTCTACATGGATGCAGGTACTTTTTAATGTACAAAGTCTTGTACTTCAGGTAAAGTCTGTGCAGCCTTATAGCCATTTCACTTGTAATTTAAAACTGATAATTGAGATGCTACAATATAGAGTAAAAAAACCTAAATTTTACATTTCAAGTGTATTAAGGTTCAATTTTTATAATAATATAATTTTTAAGATAAAATTGTATGATGTTTCTGCTGTGTAAAGTAATAAAATCATATTAATTAATTGATTTAAAAATTCTGACTTGATGCTTGTGCTTCAAGATGTTTTTATTGACTTAAATCATATGATTACTGCTCTTCTTATGCTCAGAAAACTTCTGTAGTTTGACATCATCAATTAAATCTCCCTTCATGGTAATGGTTGCTTTTAAAATTATCTGGCCATATAGGGTTATAATGTTATTAGAGCAGTAACTCAAGTAGCAATAATTTAAATATTTAAGAATTTAACATTTTTAATTGAAGTATTAATAATTGCAGCATTTTTAATTTGATAAATTCTATTGAATTTCTCGCTGTGATGTGTCTAAGCTTATAAAGAAAAGAATGTTGGGTCCATTTTTTCTTGGTTTTGAAACCTAAATTACTTTCTTTCCTAAATAGACTAGAATAGTGTGAAATATATTGGCAATAATATATAAAAAGAGTATGCCATATTTCTTTTACAGTTATATCTTCAACAGTGTATTCCAGGGCACTTTTATGAAGGATTTCCCCAATAAGAATTAAGGATATGGACAGTGTATCTTTAGGAGAATATGCTTACAGGACCTCAGTCAGTGGGTTTGAAGTTTGATTGGATTTGTATCAAAAGATGCATTCAGCTCACTTCTTTAAGGTGCTGTCATGTTTCTCTGGAATTTTTCCTCCAATGCCTGATGGCTGTGAAACTGAGCTTGTAGTCTTGGGAAAAAAAATTTGTAGGATTCAGTCCTCTAAAAGTCAAAGATATTCATAGTAAAACATGTCAAATTACTTACACAAGAGAATTTTTATCGAAGATTTATTAATAACAGAAGTTTCAATCATTAGAAGAGAGTTTATTTAAGAACTGCAGTTTAACATTTCTTGTGAGGTGAATTGATATTGAGACATTATTCCACAGATTTCTTGTTTTGCAGAAATACTGGCATGTTTCTGTCAGTGTAGCCATCTGGTTTAGAACTTGCACAACCTCACCATCTATTGAGTACACGTTGATAAAGAAAAGGTGGGGGTTCAGAGTAAAGTTTCACAATATAATTTTATTAAGAATGGGTGGGATGTATGCATTTTGCAATGCAATATTCAGAATGGTTCTAAGCAGTTTCAAGCTGGCACTGTCTTTTTGCTTCATCATGCTGATTCACCACTGAGTGCTGAGATTTATTTTATAAAAATGGAAAACTCTTCAACAAAGCATCTTTAGTTTATAAAATAGCAACAGCAATAGAAAACCCCTTTTTCTTCCTTTTTACCTAGTTCATTAGATTGCAGCTAAATACCTTAGAGGAGATGGTGTAAATCCCATTTTGTAATTTTGCATCTGCAGTTATTAGTGAAAAAGTACAAGAATATAGTACAGCTACTAAAGATGTTGCCTGTGATGTAGGGAGCACTTAGAGTTGTTACTCCTGATTGAACCAGTTGAGAGCAGTTGGCTTGCTGAATGGCAGGTCCCCTTTTTAACCAAGCACAAGTTGTTCTTAATGCTACAAGAAAAAATAAATCTCTCCAGGCAGTTTTTTTCCCTCTAAAATCTATCTCATTTTAGCCTGCCACTCACATTATTAAGTTTTGCTTTATGACTTAAGACTGTACTATTATATATCAAAAAAGAGCATCCATATACAGCTTTCCCTGCAGCAGAATTTTTCTTCTAGAACCCTAGCATTTTCATTTCTCCTTAATTATTCATAAAAAAACAATTCTCCTTCTCACTTCAGGAGAATAAAAGGTGATGTTCCAAAGGCCAATTCATTAGGTGAAAACAAATATGCCTACTTTTGTTTTCTGGTTTTAGCAGATAGTAGAGCTAAATGCTCCTGGCTATCTCTTCCATAAAGCATTCCCTTTAGATGTCAGACTTATGAGAACCCTTCTTTGTGTGACTGATTTTCTTCTAGACTACTGAAGGGTGAAATAGTAAATAGTGTCTAAGCCCATCAAAAGTCTCAATTTTAAATTCTGAGAATGATGCTTCAGCCTAAGTATAAAATGATGCTCCAAAGTTTTACAATGCATCATACTTCAGAATCCAATTTTTCTTTGTCATCCTGAGATCTAGCCATGATCACTGTAAAAGTTTCTAAGTTTCAGAGTTTTCAAATGTGTTTACAATTACAACCACAATTCATTCCATCAAGAATCATAAAAAGAGACATGGTTTTTAGAAATTATTAAGCAATCCTCAAATTCTAAGTACTGGAATCTAAGTGTACAGACTCAGCATCTAAACAAGCTGCATTTCCTAAATGATTTGTTGTGAATTATTCCCTCTGCTGTCAGCTATCAGTTTTTCCTTAAAACTGAGGGATTTTGCCATACTTTGGTATGTCTTCCTTTATCTAACTGCATTTCTTTGCCCTTTCTAAAAAAGTATTTTCATTCACCTCTCAATCCTACTGGTTGGTTGCTCCAGTAGCAAGGACTGTCAATGACTGTGGTTAGTAATTATGCTGATGTGGGCAGACAATCCATCATAGTGGATTTTGCATGTGGCTCCTGATAATTAATCATGGGGCCATGGTGCAGAAACTACACAGCAGAGTAGAAATTTGTCTTTTAAAGGCCAGTTCAGGGTTGTAATATAAAGAATAATGAGCCCATAGCTGGTAACTCCTGTTTACCAATCAATCTTCCCATTTTGTCTCTTAAACTCTTCTGTAGGGTTTGATGAAATCATCCATGGAAGTGATAATAATAGCAGAAAAAATTGCACATTTAAAATTCCACCTTTTGTACTCTGGGGTGTTTTTATGTTTCCATCAAGTACACAGTAAGAGGAGTTAAGCACTTGATAAACTAGAAACCAGATATATTAGTTTTGGCACAGCTAAAGAGGGAGAAGTCTGTGCAAGGTTGGAAGGTATTGCTGCTATACTCAAGAGAGACATAAAGTAGCCCCCATAAGATCAGAAAAAAATGCCTGAAAATAACACTAGTATTTGTGATCTTGCTTTGGCAGTGTATTTGGAGATAACTGATGGTCTGCCAAGGCATCTCCACTCAGGTTCATTGAAAATGTTCTTGCTTCTAAGGGTTTGGTATCTTGGCTATAGGTCATAATATGAAAACCATTGAAAAGCATAAAGTGCTTTTAGGCTTGTTCCTTGGGCTTGCCTAGTACTGGCTATGGGCGTTCCCATAGACGTTGTAGCCCAGTGTTTCCATAAGGATAGAATCCCTCAGCCACGCTGTCCATAGTTGAGGAGAACAGGCTGTACTTATCTGGATTAATAAAGATTTATGGATATTCAGAGCAAAAAAGAAGGGGAAAAGCCACATTTATTTTTGGCACTTGGCAGTACCATCTTACAGCTTCTCCTTGAAAATGTTATTATGTCATTGTATTATATTTTGATCTATTTGCATAACATCTTAGATCTTAGTTTTGCTTTTGGACAAAATTCAATGTATGTTAATTATTAACGCAGTATCATTTACAAGGATTGTCTACTCTGCTTCTTAGACAATTTCTAGCATAAATATTTTGTATAATGTATTTTATTGAATGCAAAGCCCTGTGTTCATCATTTCATTATTGTTTCACTCTCCTCCTTAAGTGTCAAAATTCACATAATGTATATGACCCTTTCTGTCTCTGTTTTGAGTGATAACTGTATTATTCTAATTTTTTTTTAACCCTCTCTCTTTTCTGTTCCACTGAAATCTTTTATTTTTAGGACACTACATCAGAATGTCATTTCCTGTTTGGGAAGCTTCTTTACCTTTCTGTTACAACTGTTCTCAAGCTATTTTACTCAGAATCTGAGTGCTTGAAATCCATCTTGGTTATTAATGATTTCTGATATACTCTACATTAAATAGTAATTATTTTGACGAACTAGAAACTTTTCAGAAATATTGTTGCCTTATGATAAGAAAATAGTGAATTTTGTCCAGTGGACTCTGGATAAAATTTTGCTGCTGAACTTTTGTGCAGCTGCTGCTTATTGTTAAGCAAGCCACTTTATTGTCTGTGTTTGACTTGTGGTCTGTTAAGTGTGGCAATATCAAGCTCATCTTTGACAATTCCAAAAATTAATTGTTCTTGATTTTGCTGTTATTTAGGCACCCTAGGCAAAAATAGAAGAATTATCCATGAAAATTATTTAGCATATAAAAGACTCTAATTAAAGATTTGTCATCAAGAGGATGAAAGATTAGAAAAAGGTGCCTGTTTTACCCTTTTACCAGAAAAGTAAGACTCTGTCATGTAGCCTGAGATCTTAATCTGATCAAAAGCGCTGCTCAGTCAGCAGGAAGATGTGTGAAACAATACAGCAGTGAGCAGGGGGAAGAGAAATCTGGTTTTTCTCTGATGAGGGCACACACATCTGGAATTTGTTGTAAAAACTTTTAATATTGAAAACTTCAGCGATGCACATGGTTTTGTTGTCATACATAGTGAGGGTCTGTACATGGAAAGATGGTTCCTTTTAGTGATAAGAGCTGAGATGGGTTCTCTGTCTTTTTTTTTTTCCTCTGTCCTAAACTTGACAGAAAGAATTCAAGGAAGAAAGAGATCTCTCCCAGTAGTTTGTTACTCCATTACTTCTCAGTTGCATTTCACAGCTTCTCAACAAACCAGTGCTTTTTACAGTTTAGTGCCACTTCTGCCTAAGGTTTTATATCACCCCATTTCCTGATCTGCTCATCTTCCTCCATCATTGTGTTACAACATTAAATGTATTGAATGAGGATAGGAATACAACTCACTGTTCAAGATCAACTCATTCTAAAATTATCATAATTTTGGTCTTTTTTATATTAAGTAATATTGTCTATATCTGAAGTATTATCATCTTCTGAAATTCTTTTTTTTTTTATACTGCAACAAAAATGTTTTCAAATTTGGGTTTCAAAACATTTCAATTTTTCTGAACAATTATAAAAGCCCTGATATTTATTAAAACATTGCCAAAATTGTCATTGTACTTCCTATAACAATGTCAAAGGATAACCCAGTGGTCTGAGTTTACTTACTGGCAGCCTTTAAAATAAAACAAAAAGCAAACAGTAAAAGTAAAGCAAGAGAAAGGGGTGGGGAGGAGGGAAGGAAGAAGCAAAAAACACCTTATTTGTTTGTTCTCTACAGTGGAAATTGCATAATATGGTTAGATTATTTTCCTGTCCTGACATAAAGATAAGTTTAAAAAATGGCACTGTCATATCTACTGACTTCATTATTTTTTTTAAACCATGAAAATAGTATGAAATTAAATGTTTGATAACAATTAAAATGTGCAAGTAAAAACATCACTGAGGAGTACTTAATGATATCACAAGTGGTTATGCTCTAAGGACAACTTTAAAAATTGCGAGACCATGATGCGTTTTAATTAAGCAAAAGATATCTGTAAAAAGAAGGGACTGCAAAGCTGAAATGGTCTGTGAAACTATTGTGTAAAATATTGAGATCTTACATGGCTTACAGCTACTATACTGCATGGTTTTGCATTTTCCTTAGCTTTGCCCAAAGCACCAATCCACATCTCCATACAGTCAGTCTTTCCATTGTATCTCTACACAAACCTACAGCCATCTAAGAAGGAGCTCCTTTTCTCTGGTCTCACCTCTGTCTTGGCTTGTGTCTTCATTTAAATCATTAGGACCACAGTAAGAAAAAGAATAGTGACTCTCAAGTATTTAAAAAGAGTCATTCTATGTGCCTTACTGTTTTAAAAGAGCAAGGAGATGGAGAAGTGGTCTAGGATGAAATACAGGAAATATATTTAGAAGCAGCAGAACTTAGCACAAGTATCAGAGAGGTTGTCTGGCTTATTTATGGGACTTTTGCAGATTGCTAAAACTTCCAGATTCCTATGTGTACTGGTTACATGCTGTTGGGCAAAAACATTAAAATAACTGCCATAGTTTGAGGGGTACAGATGTCACCCAAGAGGATTGTTTCCTGACCCTTCATCTGGGTGCATTGTGAAGTTACCATCATGTTTTTCAGTACTTGAGCAGATGATGACAGCTGACTCTATAAGGCATCCATAAAGCAACAGGACTTAAAATGTGTAAGACTGACCATCATGAAGCTGCATTAATTGAAGTCAGCACACTCTAAACTGGCATAGTGAGGCTAATTAAATGCTAAGGTTAAAAATGTATGAGTTGGCATAGCCACTATCATTAAAATATGATAAAGTCAACAGTCTCAGTGTTTTGAGACTACCAAACTACAGTTTTGGCTGTACTGTTAAAATTAGATTTGTAAAAACCCCAGCGAGTTTCTGTAGGCTTGTGTATTGCAGGAGCTAAAAATCTGTATGATAACACTAAGCATAAAGATTAGAGGTAGAGAATGTGTTAGTAATGCTTCATAAATTTTGACCCCTCAAAGTTCTAAATTCCTCCTAAGTCCCTGGAGTACTGCCTACCTCAGTGCTAAAAGTATTAGCACAAATGACAGATCAGTATAAAATAACCCATGAAAACAAAATTCTCAGCTGTATTTGCCATGGATAGACGTAGCAGAAAGGCCCAATATTTGTTGCATCCTCCTGCTTTGCATTTCTCATTATGTCCACAGTGTCAGTTTTTAAAGGTATTGCTGTGTCATTTACATGTGAGGTTTTTTTCACTGCAGTACCTGCTGTAAATCAGTGCTATCAAACCTGTGATCCATGTAAGTATGGCAGTTCTGTTTACACTATATTTTTTTTTAATTAAGAGCCATGTCCATATGTTTTTGTGTGGTTCAAAGAGGTGATGCTGGATTTATAGATGTGTAAGGTGAGGATATAGTTATAAGTGGGAAGGGTGTTGGAGCTCGAAACTTGTCAGAGGGGCTGAAAGGGACTAACAAATTGCTGCAGCAATGAGGCATGAAGAAATTGAGTCACATGTGTCCAGCAAGAGGAGTAGTTAGGTAAACATCTAGTTTCAAAGGTCCCCAGAATGTTTTGGCTGTTAAGGATGGTTTCCAAGCTTCAGTAAGTTTTACTTGGTGGGGAAGTCTAAAGGAGAGCAAACAAAATCCTTTTGAGTGGGATCAAAAGGAACGCTTCCTGTGAGCACTGCAGAATCCAAAGGTAGAAATACTTTGTTTCTAGAAACTGCATAGCAGGAAGAAAAATTATAAGGAATTTTCTTCATGCTTTGAGTTGAGAAAAGTGGCAGCAATATTAATTGTAAGAAGAACATTGTGATGAGCACCTTTTGTAGACAAGGACAGAAAGATTTGAAAACTTAACCAATTACTGCTTCTTTTCCTTACCCTATGGAGTTTCTAGGACTTGAGCATAAAATTTGGTCTCTGAAACAGGCTGAGAGTTGGTTAAGAGCCAGCTTCTGATCTTTAAGTCCATTCCTAAGAATTTAGAAAGAACAAGGTGGAGATCAAAAGTTAAAAAGGGCCATTTGACTTGGCCCTTGTCTTCTTTATTTCTTCCAAGGAGAATATGCTGCACATAATTTCTGAAGATTTTAAAGAAGCAATGGTAATGTCCAACTCGAGAGAAATAGATGTTTAGTTTATTTTCCACGAAGGAGTATTGGACAGCTATTTTAGCAACAAACTTGGAAAGGGCATCATGTTTCCAGCATAAAGAAAACCAAGTGATTCAGGGGAGAAAGAACTGTTCATGTTTTCTACAGCTTGCCCCCATCTGGGGACATTTCTGACAGCAGTATTTACATTTATGCCATGCTTCTTTCGTTCTTATCAAACTTTCTCAGCAAATTGACAAATCTATGGATCTTGTTCTGGGGACAGTAGGAGTATATTCCTTATCTGCCAGGACTTTCTGTTTCTTCAGAAATAATATAGAGGAGCCATGATTGCCTGTGACACTGCCATCTGGGGAGGTTAAGGAAGATTGTTGTATTGATT
The DNA here is from genome assembly GCA_009812075.1 of Sialia sialis. Classification (NCBI taxonomy): domain Eukaryota; kingdom Metazoa; phylum Chordata; class Aves; order Passeriformes; family Turdidae; genus Sialia; species Sialia sialis. The sequence continues at coordinate 4,329,608 of VRYO01002355.1, forward strand.
GTCCTGCACAAACATGGTTGAAATGGTAATATGTCTCTAGAACTTCAGTTTTTCCTTAGGCAGAAAATACTTTTCTTATAAATACCAATAAAAAGTACAGGGCCAAGTATAATTTTAGATGTAGTTCTATTTCAATGGCTACTTAAAAACTATGAAAGAAAAACAGACAAAAACTAATACTTACTATATGATACCTTTTAGATTTCTTCCTGAAAGCCTAAAAAGTGTGGTGTGAGGGGTGGTGATGGTAATGTTTTCAAGTTGTATCAAAATCCTAGCTATATAGAGTCAAAGGATTCTTTAGTTTGGAAGAACCTTTAATGTCATCGAGTCCAGACCTTAACCCAGCACTGCCAAGTCCACCACTGAACTGTGTCCCTAAGTGCCACATCTACACATCTTTACCTGCAGGCATGGTGACTCAAATGCTTCCCTGGGCAGCCTGTTATGACACTGACCACCTTTCCATGAAGAACTTCTTTTGAATATCAGCTGTAAACCTCTCCTAACATGACTTGCAGCCATTTTTTCTTGTCCCATTTCTTGTTACTTGGGAGAAGAGGCCAACCCCCACCTGCATACACTCTCAGGCAGTTGTAGAGAGCAAAAAGGTCTCTTCTGAGCCTCCTCCTCTCCAGAAAACAACCCCAGTTCTCTCAGCCACTCCTTATAAGACTCATGCCCCAGCTCTGTTGCCCTTCTTTGGATGTGCTCCAGCCCCTCAATTTCCTTCTTTTAGTGAGCAGCCTAAAACTGAACACAGAATTTGAGCTGTGGCCCCAGCAGTGCCAAGTACAGAGGGACAATCCCTTCCCTGGTCCTGCTGGCCACACTATTGCTGATACAGGCCACGATGCCATTGGCCTTCTTGGCCACTTGGGCACACTGCTAGTCTGGAGTTAAACCATGATATAACTATCAAATTAAAAGGTTGCCATTTGCCTCAGTTTTCACAGAATGAATTGCAATGGACATTTGTCCTTTCGGCAGTCAGAGCACAGCATGCTTTGAATCTCTTCTGATAAATACTAGTACTATGCATATAATTTTTTCTGCATGTTAGACTGTTTGCCATTTAAAATAATGTTTTTGGTGGTAATGTGTATGATATGATCCAGAAGTTAGTTTAATTAGCCTTTGTCCGGCAGGTTCATTTGAAGCTAAAATTATGGCATGATCCAGTATACTTAAACCAAGTGCGTACTAATGTCTTTATAATCAAATAATTAATTGAAGACTCTTAGGGACATTAAGTGAGGTAGGTGCACAGATAGCACAGGCAAGTGCCAGAGACGAGTCTGTAGTCAGCACTCCAAATGGTTTTTTTATGAGTTTTCCATTAACTCAAAGTAAACTTAATGATTACTTAGGGAAGCACTCAAGTTTTATACTATACTATATGAGAGGGAAGTCCACTAAATAAACTGGGCTGGGTGACTCTGTAGAAGACTCACAATAAGTTTTCAAGACATCAAAACAATGGTATAATGATATGGGACTGCTGCCCTCCTTTAAGAGAAATGTGTCTTTGTGTGCACACATGTAGTCACACTTGGAAAGCATTTGGGTACAAAGCCAGTACCCTGAAGACACTTGCCAGAGGGAAATTCCATACATGGGCTGATCCCAGCCATTAAGTACTGGGATTCTGTTGTCATGTTAGAGATGTTTACTTTCTTGGGACACTTCCAGTTACAGGCTGCAAAGAAAGAAATTGATTTTGTATGGATGTCAGAAATAATTTATCTTTGACAAAGTCTCCTCAAAGGATTTAAAACTACAAGAATTTTATTTCTTTTTTTGAAAAAGAGTGAAGTGCAAATATTTTATGAGCTCAGTAATAGCAAGTGTTACATATGTGATTATTGTAACTTGCAGGTTCTTACCATTGTCAGGTGGATTTACTTCTTTGTGTTTAAAAAATCAACGGAGATCAATCTAATTATGTATTATCCCTCAGGCTTAAATAAATATTTGTCAGCATTAAAGAGAAAAGCTGACCTCTGCACAGAGGGAAAAAAAAATCCATTCATTTTCTATTATTAAGACAGAGTTAGGCAAATTTTTGTCTGCAAGTATTAATATATTCTTCTGAAAATGACATAGTACAATTTAAGACATAAAATCTGGTGGTTCTTAAACAGAAAACCATTTAAATTCTGTAAATAAATAATTGAATTAATGGATAACTGAATTTATCACAGTTTCCTGTGAAGAAAATACTACTAAAAGAGAAGATGTTTGGGCAGCTGATTAAACTATTGACTATAACACCTTTCACGCTTAATTTTGGCACATTTCTGATTGTCTCTACATCGTTCCTTTTCCTTAACTAGAAAATCATCAGCTTTCCTGATCTCCAGCTGAGCCATCAGGAGTAATTCTCTAATGCTTATAAAAGCAAAATGACATAAAAATAAATAAATAAACAAGATCATTTTGGCCTGGATTTCCCTAATCTGATTTACAACACAGCTGCATAAATGCTTTTGCCAGTAAGTGGTGGGGTGAAAGGGTGGGGAAATTGCTTCTTTTAGAGCTACCAGCTTCAAGTGTTTACGAAACATCATCTTTAATGGATCTTAGGGCCCCTGTATACACAAAGAGGAGCTGCAGCCTGTTTTAATCATACATGAATGGTTCTAGCAGAAAAGGAAAGCTTATCATGACTTCAAAACAAGCAATGTTTTAACTCACCTGAAAAAAATATAATTGTTTCAGCTATTTCCCATCACAGCCATACAACTCAAGCTTAAATATGGCTAATAGTATACAAACTCTTCACAAATACCTATCAGTTCCCAGATTTGGAAGGCTCTTGGGTTTTTTGCCTTTCTTTTTTTACTTCTCAGAATCAAAGGTAATTGATTGTTTCTAATTCTGCAGATCCTGCAATCTATTTGGTCAGGTATTTAATCCATGAAATATTATTTTGACAGAAACAACACTGACAATCAAGTGTAAGAGCTATGTATTTGGGTAAATCTTTCCAGGCTTATCATGTCAGTGATTTTAGAGAATTGCTTCAGATCATTTTCATACAGTCTGACCTTCTCTCTCATCATTGTTTGAAAATAACACCCTTTCCCGGATTGATGTCTGTGCCTGCAGATTGTCACTTCTGGGGATATAGCAAAATTCAGTAAGTTACCGTGAAGAAAGGCTGGATTTGACTTTATGCAATTCATTCTCTAATTGTGTCACTTAATTGACAGCATGCAATACCATTACAAACAGTAGTGCAATAATAGTTCATTCACAAGGAAAAGAACTACAACAAGTAAACACAACTGCAAGTTTATTGTAAAAATATTTAGAAAAGACAAATAATTGAAAAGGGATTTAATTAGGTATTTGAAAGGTCATTTACAGTAATTTCA
>VRYO01002355.1:4333987-4345605 GCA_009812075.1 Sialia sialis
TTGTGAAAATACTGTAACTAGTATTTCTTTATTAAGTTATTGAAATTTCACATTAACTTGTTCTGTTATTGCACACTTTCTTCTTTCTCTGTAACCTGAATCAAAATGGAGTGGAGATCTTTCTTTGCTTTTAAAGCATTCCAAGTGAAATTCTTTGGGTGACATGTCTCTTTTGCCAAGATCCCAGTATGAAGAGCTGTGTTTTAGCTGTCCCATGCCAGTGTGTTAAGGGGTGGCAATCTGGGTGTTGAGAAGCTGGAGAGCTGTTGCTGTTCAGTTAACACAGCTGCAGTGTGTTATTCATGCTGCAGTGGTAGCAGCTAAGCTGAGAGGGATTTAGGGAATCTGTCAGACAGGAATCCAGCTCTTGAGAGCTGCATGGAAAGTCAGAATGTGAGGTGCACCTTACCTCATTCTGAATTTTGTGGCAGATCTGAATGTGGTCTGAGAAGGCATTAGTACTTTGCTTTGCAATATTTACACACTGGGGCACCTTACAAAAGCTCTCTTAAGTATTCTGTATTTCTGTGGTCTGAAAATGGGAGATATAAAGATGCATAATGGGTTTACTTTGCTTCCAGACTATATTAAGATATATTTCTTTTCCTATACCGTTTTGTACAGAACATGTGCAGTACTTTCTTTTTATGACGAGAAAAACTAGTCTCACTTTGCTTACTGTTTTGGAGGGGGAATTTGTGTCTACTTTTGTAGGCAGTTACTGGCAAAATAATTATGTTCTCCCTTAAGAGAAAAAAATAATGTGTAGCCATATGTCATAGCTGAAGAAGCTGTAACTAATCTAATCTTTAGATTTTGAAAGAGAAGGAGAATAAATATAATTAATGAATTTAACTTCTTATTTTTGTTAATGGGTAAGTACATTCAGAAGATCAAGGAAGATTTTATTGGAACACGTGCAGGTAGCAGTGTTTTCCATTTACTAACTCCAAGCTTGATTGCACATAACCTCAGCTTGATTACCTGTGGAAAATATGGCTTTTTCTCCTATAAATTCTGGAATTGATACCACTTTGTATTAAGCAGGGCAGAAAACCCAACATAATTGGGATTAATGTCAAAAGATCTATTGGTGTTACATGGCTGTTTCCATTTATTTTTTTAAGTGGTGTCTGAACTATTTGTGGCAAGAGATGTAACTGTGAACAGTGCTTGTATGAATATTACAACTCAGTGATCTAGATGGATAAACACTTAAAATTTGTAGAAGGGTTCCTGGTACAGCTTTAGGCTGAGATAACCAACTATATGAAACAGTTCCCAGACATGGTTTGGGAGGTACCCAGGACCAAGGCTATTCCTGTGGTGCAATTTGAGAGTCGTTGTGATGGTTTGAGAGGTTCAAAGAATTTAAGAATATGGTTGCCACCGATCCTTAGCTGACCATGGCAAAAATTGGCAGTGTTTCATCAGCATAGACCCGGACTGTGAGCTGTATGTCACACTGAGCTACCTGGTTTTACCTGCCTGCAGCCTAAGCTCCTGTGCAACACACCAGTGCCATGCTAAACCAACAGATGTCCTCAGGTGCTTGAAGCTCCACCTAAGGCCCCACTTTCAGCTTGAAAGTGAAGGCAGACTTGGATCTGTTTGTGATTTTGTCACACCTTGGATACTGTCCATTAGGACTACCTTCCCATTCCAGATTTCTTCAGTCATGACAACTCTGGCAATAACTAAAAACCAAGTGGGGAGGATCAAGGAAAAACTCTAACAGGAAGCGTGTTAGCCATAGTCTGTGCATCAGTGGAGTAATGCATACAAACTTCAATGGCTCCATCTTGTTCTTTTTCTGTTCTGTCAGTCCATTACCATGAATTCAAATGCAAATTTGCAGCTGAATAGCATTAGAATTAGCACAATTTTGATTTTATGCATAGCAGCATATACACATTTGATATCCAAGTTCAGTTTGCCCTGGAAGTGGAACATTCCTACCATTTTAGACATGGAAAAGGAAATCCCTGAGTAAAGTTTTGTAATCTGTATTATGTAAAGTGTTTTAGTAAATGGTAGGAACTTTCTCTTCTGATCCTAAAACCATTCTTTTATTCCCCTGAGTGTGAACTTTTCTGCAGTCCCTTCACTATGATGTTGGAACATGTAATAGTTATTAATCAATGCATTCACCTATCATCCTAATCAAATAGAATTAAATATAAACAATTTGAGAAGGAATTTAGCAGCAGAAATCACATGATTTATTGAAAGCAACAGAATCTGCCTGAGTACTAAAGCAGAGACCAGCTCAAAGTATTGTGAGGTGCAGTGGACAGATACATAAATACACATATATTATAAATCAACTTTGTATTCCAGAAGGATTATTAGTATTTAATAAGATTGCAGCTGTCATTGCAACTGGAAGTCAGCTGAACTTCTTGTAGCAGTTGCAAATACAAAGACCTTAGTTCCTTCTGTAATATGTCCAGTGTGATGGTTTGTTGCAATCAAGTACAGCAGTGTGTCTGTTCTCTCAAACGTTAATGTATAAACCCATAGCAAATCATGGATAGAAGGATTGGAAGGTTCCTCATGAAACTATTTTGTCTCTCTCCCACTTGATGCTTGAGTGCTTGTCCCTGCTGACAGATGTTAGGTTAACTTGCCAGTGTGGTGCTCCCAGAATTACTTATGCTTGCTTATTCTCGACTTGCTTCCCATTTCAATATTTCCCATTTCCCATTCAATACTTCTAGACTGAATTAACTCTGTTGTACTTTAAACATGTTCCTCCTTCTCTTCTGCACCATGGGTAAAAAGAAAGAACATTCTCTTCCAATTTTGGTTTCAACTGTTATAATTTTTCCTCTTGTTTTCTAGGCCCCTAATTGTTCTCATTTATGTTTTCTGGAGCTATTCCAGTTGGCAGATATCACAATGAGTGGTGCCCAAGAATGAGCACAGCATTTACCTCAGATTGTGTCAATGCTGAGGGCAACTTATGGATTTCTTCTTCCTATTTTGAAGACAAATGTTTATACATAGTTATGTGGTTTTTTTAGCATTTTTAGGTCCCTGTTATGTAAAACTTATCTGATATGCTTTTCAATAAACAGTACGATCTTTCTCAGATCTTAATGGAAAAAAATAGAGCAAATTCAGGGCAGATTGTGTCAAAATCACATATGATACCTCTTTATAGTTTAGAAAGTGAATGATTGGCAGTGAAGAGAAGAAAATGAAGTTATATATGTATAATTTGCAGTGGCTGAAAAAAGTATGCAAAGTGATATGCACATTAGTAAAAGGTGTGTGTTTCAAGTTCAGCTCTTTAACCACCTTTGACTTAAACAAACTGTTCTGTACAAATTTGAAAGGTGTGATAGGAATGAATGACAAGTATCTGGCTCTGAAATTCAGTATTTGTTAGTTAAATGTTCATATATAGCCTGAGTATGTAATTCCTTCCCGATAGGACAATTGCATTTTTTAAATTTTTCATTGCAGTTCCTTTCTGAGGCCTGATTTTAAGCTATAGAATTAGTATATAGAAAACTGGGAGGAGAGGGACTAAGGAGGTAGTGGGACTTCTTTCTGGTACCTAGAGTCAGGAAATATGTACAGACCACAAAGTCGTCTGAAAAATTTAAAGTTACACAGAGGAGCTTGGATAGGATAAAGGTAGTGTTTTATTAATCAGTCAAATGAAAGTCTAATTTCCCCTGCTAAGCATTTTTCAGGATGTTCCAGTATTATCCTGGAGTCAATTTTGGTCAAAGGAAGACCTTGTGAATTTCTCATAGTGAAAACAAGCAAATTATACCATGGAGAACTAAAGTTTAATAACCCTGATGCAGGTTTTAACATGATAAAGAGCTAAAGAGCTCCTAAGGTATTTGTTCCTTTAGCCAAACGCTCCGTTACCACCAAAGCTAATTATGTGCTATTGCTACCTGTTCAACCTGAGACAGGAACAGAGCAGTTTAATCATTCTTCTGATAGACTTGTTGAACTCTTTTATCTGTGATTCCTCCTGCAGGCTGGAAAAACTGCTTGAGAGAGCGGGGAGGTTTTTTTTCTTTGGCTAGGAGCTAACCAGATACCAAAGAATGTCAGATTCTGTTCATTTCCTTAGGCTGTGAGGAAGCATCTGAGGACAACAAATACTGTCACATATTCACAAGCTCACAAATAAAGAAGACCCTGGTTTTCTCTGTAAAGACAGCAACTGTATATTTTTATACCCATAAATAGAGCTGTGAGCAAGCTCACTGATTGCTTTATCTGATTGCTGTCCTTAGCATATATCTAAAAAATAAAAAAAAATACCATGAATATCTGGCATTAAAAATAGTAGATTAAAATGCTTTTTGATATTTATATGTAATGATAAATATAAAATGGCACTCTCAGTTGTCAAATATCCTGCTGCTGTTTTTCCTGCACTTTTCACCTGCATACAGTCAGTTGTGGAGAGATTCCATTTAAATCCAGTGGAAGGACATGGAATCAGGTATGCCACACAAAGCCTGCACAACTTTTCCAGCTGCAGAGAAGCCAGTGAGGACTTGTGTATGACAGGTAGGATTTGTGTTTAACATAGTGGCTCATGGGGATGACTCTTCTGATCTGCAAATTAGTTTTCTAATGCAAAAACTTGCCCAAAAGAGGTGTCCTAAAACTGGGAAGAATCAGGAGATTACAGACCAAGGGATTTGTTCTGTCCCACTGAGCTCATGAAAAGCGCATGTAAAAGCTCCTGCACCACCACTTGCTGCCCTAGAGTGTTTTTCCACTGAAAACTGGAAGAAACATGAGGTGGTTTTTCACTGGCAACTTTAAAAGGCTTGTTTTTTGCTTTCGGTCAGATCAAATTACAGAAGTTGTGAAATTTCTTATGCAGCCTTCTGGGAAGATAAGCAGCTTTAAATTTTAAGTTTGTAAACCTTAACCGATTTTTTTAGGCTGACCAAGCACAAAGCAAATCACTCATGCAGGAGAAGTTGTTGGATACCTATACAGACATGATTAATGATGTATTTTTGTCTAATGTGGTTTTTATGAAGAAAATGTCTTCACTTTCTTTAGCCATCTATTCCAGTGCTTTATGTGAGAAACTTTTTGCTACAATCTAATGTTAATCTACATTGCTGCAAGGAGTTAGGCTCATTTTGTTCTGTTTTGTCTACCATGAATTTGGAATATCTTTTCCTTTACAAACAGCTTTTTATGTAGCTAGAGACTTGTCACTCACAGATGTCTAAGGCAACTCATGAGCTCTTCAAACAATCTCCACATGTCTGAAACTTTGCCAAATTCTGGAAGGACTTCTAACTCAACTCTGGCAACCAGTGAGCAACTTCTCATACATTTTTGTGCTTGGGGTTCACTCTTCCCAGTGCTTCATTCCCCCTCACACTACCATGAGGTACCTATGAGTGATAAAGCCTTCCATTTCAATAGCTCTTGCATCATTACTTTTATGAACTATTGAACCATGGAAGGACTTGCACATATTGGGTACTGAATCTCAATCTTTTCTATGTGCAAGCACACTCCTCTGTTCCAGACCAATATCTGTTAAGAAGATGATTTTCAACTTTAGCATAAGTGGATTTATCAATCCTTTTCCAGAAAGAATTCATCTGGAAAAATACAGTGTGAAACATTTAATTTTAAGGAAAATATAATATTTCAAAATATCACCAAGAAAAATTTCCTGCATTGCTATAATGCCTTCCCAGCCAGAAGTATATTTCACTTTTCTTATAACATACGAGGTTTTACAAGATCTCTCTTAATTTTCATCCAACAGTGTTAAAGTTCTCAATGATAACTCCAGCTTATTGGAGTACTGAAGGACTTTGAGAATTCAATAACACTGAAGATTCCTTGCCTATGTTTGACCCTGATCAGAATGAGCTGAAAGTAAATGTGCTATGGAAACAGTAATGGCAATTTCATAGTTTCATTTGAGCACAAATCACAACAAATAAGTGTTTCCTTTATGTTCTATGAAAATAGGCGTGGTTTCCTCCTTAATACTTCACCGTCAAGTCTCTGTATTTTTGCAAAGTTGCACAAGCAGAGGCGTGAACCTTCAGCTCACTGCAACAATAGAGGAAAATCTTTACTCTTCAGCAAAAAGTTGTTACAAATAGTCGAAGAATCTTTATAGATGATGGAACTTGCTGGGGCAGAATTGACAGCAGTCTGAGGGTCTCTAATTTTGTCCTCAAACAAGCTAAAGATAATACAAAAAATAAATAAATACAGACTTGGAGAGAACTGAATGGAAATAATCCTGCATTTCACACAGCACTGCGTGCATCACTCCATTAGCAAGCATGTCTCTAGGAGACTTTATGGATGAGACTTTTGTAAAATTGCCAGACAACTTTGAGTTTTCACTTTGATTTGAGGAATATTTTCACTTTGATTTGTGCTGTAATACACAGCAGAGGAAAGTGAGCTGTATCAAAAATTGAGTTTAAACTTGTAATGTTTACAAGCAAAATGAGCAAAATTTAAAGTGCAGCCAATCAATGTTTGCTGCAGTTAATCTGTCTACATGATACATATGGGGAAAGTTAATTCCAGAGTCTTGGTGGCACTTTCAAGATGTGATGGCATTTGAAATGTAGTTTAGATGTTCTCTTTAATTTTGAAATATTTTTAACGGATTGTCGGGTTGGTTTTTTTTTTTTGGCAGGGGGAGGAATAATTTTGAGTAAAATCTGTGATTTTGAGCTGAATTCTCACAACCAGTTTCTACTTCAGTGCCACTATTTGAAAGAAAATCTGCTTTGAAAACAGAGAACACTTGGAAGCAAGTCCAAGACACACAGGTGCTGGCAGAAGTAAAGCCAGCAGTCTTCTTCAGTACTGACATCGTGTACTATATTAGTAATTCTGATGTTTTTCAATAATAATGCAAACCTGAATTTCCATTATGAATCACCTGATATGCCACTTCTGTCCCCATGCCCACCTACCACCCACTGGTGGTATAATTTGTGAGTTAATTACATTTTCTTGGTTCAGTTCTGTTGTGAGAATTGCTTACATAAGAATGACAGCTTCAACTGATTATGGGTTTGGGAGCTTTTTCATGCTTTCTGTCTTCAGTTACTATGGTATTGTTTGTTTTGCTCTTGACTGTACTGACAGATTTTTGATTATGAAGAACATATCTTTTGAAATGATATCAGAAATCAGTCAGTCAATTTAAGAAGCTGACTGTTTACTTGATGTCTGTTTACTCCTGAATAGAGCAGGAAAGTAAGATGCTTTCTTACACAGACCAGGATGATTTTAAGGATGAGGTATCAAGTTTGTTGTAGATTAAATGTACACTGCGAAACAAGCTGAAATTTAGAAAAACAAAAACAAAACAACAAGAAACAACCCTCCCAACCACAAAAAACTCCATAAATACAAAACAAACAAAAAAATCCCACAGGGATGTGGGCAGAGAATTGTCTGCAATTCAACAAAGACAAATGTGGGCTCCTGCACCCAGGAAGGTATAACCCCAGGCTCCAGACCGGCTGGGGCTGATCTGCTGGAAAGCAGCTTGTGGAGAAGGACATGGGGATCCTGGTGGACACCAAGCTGCCCATGAGCCAGCAGTGTGACCTTGTGGCCAAGAGGCCAATGGTGACTTGGGGTGCAGCAGGAACAGTGTTCCAGCAGGGCAAGGGTGGTTATCCTGGCCCTCTGCGTGCAGTTCTGGTGAGGCCACATCTGGAGTGCTGTGTCCTATTCAGGCTGCTCAGGACAAGAGAGACATGGAGCTCCTGGAGAGGGTCCAGTGGAAGGCAACAAAGACAATTGAGGAACAGGAGCATCTCTCTTATGAGGAAAGGCTGAGGAAGTTGGGCCTGCTCAGTCTTGAGAAGGGAAAACTGAGAGGGGACCTCATGAATGTCGGTCAGTATCTGATGGGAGAGTAGAGCCAGGCTGTGCTCAGTGGTGCCAAGCAATAGGACAAGAGGCACGAGAAGAAACTGATGCACAGGAAATTCCACCTGAACATGAAGAAGAACTCCTTTACTGTGTGAGTGACTGAGCACCAGAACAGATTGTCCAGGGAGGTTGTGGAGGCTCCCTTACTGGAGATGCTCAAGAAGCATCTGGACACAATCCTGTGCTATGTGCTCTGGGATGATCCTGCTGGAGCAGGGAGGCTGGACCAGATGACCACTGTGGTCCCTGCCAGCGTTACCTATTCTGTGGTTCTCGGGTTCTGTAATGGCCAAGATGTGTTTTAAGCTGTTCTTTGCCACTGGACACTGTTGCTGTCTGGCTTCTGAAATAAAATAATTAGCATTCATGCTTTGTATTCGTCACCTAACTCATCATTGTCTGTTTTATTCCACCAAGGTGACATGCTTGCATTAGTTGCATTAGATACTGCAAATCTCTCTAGCCAAGCTTGAATATCTGCTTGTTGCTTACTTTTAGTTGCACTGTGTTTTACTCTGAAAAGAGGAATACAGTAATTTCACAATTATAAGCCACACCCTTTTCATTGAAGAATCCAGCCTACCCCAGTAGTGTGGCTTATATTCAGGTGCGGCTTATCTATGGACAAATCCCAGTGAAATGCCAACCCAGAAGTGAGAGCCGGCCAGGAGGGCGCCTGGGGCTGCCTTTAAAGGCTTCGCTGGTCTATGAAAACTGTTGCAACTTGAGCACCTGGCACCAAACCCTGCTGGCAGTGATTCTGTTACTAATTTGTTGCTTTGTTACACATGGATCCTCACTTAAAAAAAAAAAAAAAAAAAAAAAAAAAGTGCGGCTTATATTCAGGTGCGGCTTCTATATGGACAAATCCCGTGGTCTACCCAGCTACCGGGAGGTGCGGCTTATAACTGTGAAATTACTGTATATTATTCTTGGACTTAAGAAAATTTTTGCCATAGATTCTTTTTTCATTGCAGTGATTCAGACTCCAAGGGTCTGAGCTTTTGAGTTCATGGAGAGAGTACAAAATTGAAAACATAGACTTCAAAGTTGCTAGCTTTCAGGTATTTATCATCTTTGTATATATCATATCAATCCATTAATGAATTTCAATAAATTCCTTTTAAAGATTTCACAAAAAAGTTATGAGCTAAGCAGGTGACTTTCTCCTGGATTTGGATTTATTTGCATGAACTTCATAGGGTCACAATGTCTGTGCTATTAGCTTTTATAGGAATTTGCACAGCCATTTCCTTTAATAGGTTTTGCATCTGTATGTTTTGCAGGAAGAAATAGGAAGAGTATTTTAAAAGAGTGATGTCCAAAAAATATGTTTGACAGTACTACATAACTATTGTTTTCTTATTTTGTTTTGTTCTCTACTGCTGGTGTTGCTTCAGTAGCACAAAGTACAGTAATTTCATGCCTATAAGGCACACCAGACTATAAGGCACACTTCTGGGTTGTTGGCAAATTTCCGTATTTTTTCCATATATAAGGCGCACTGGACTATAAGGTGCACTCTTTTTTTGCAGCGAGGATTCACATGCAACAAATTAGTAACAGATTGCAGAGTTTACTGGCAGGTGCTCAACTTGCAAACAGTTTTCACAGATTGGTGTAGCCTTTAAACGAAGCCCCAGGCACCCTCCCCGTGCCGTGGGCCCCAGCATTCCCTCCTGCTCCTGGCGCCAGCTGCCACGGCTCTCACGGTGCACGGCTCGGCCACTAGTGCTCACAGCATATGCAGCTGGGCGGCCAGTGCTGCTGGTGCTTGCAGCTGCTGTGGCTGCTGGTGATCGCAGCTCGCACTTCCGGGTTGGCAAATTTTTGAACTTTGTCCATATATAAGGCACACCAGACTATAAGGCATGCTTCCGGGTTTCGATAAAAATTTTAGTCAAAAGGGTGTGCCCTACAGATGTGAAATTACTGTACTTTTTTTTATAGCGGTCTATTACAGATGAAAAGTTTGCACCAAAGTGAATGGCTAGCAAAATAAAATATGTTAAGCCTGAGCTGACTCGGTATTTCCTGTTGTCTTTATACCGAGATTCTGAGCTGCTGCCACTTGATAACTTCCACAATGTTCCTTTTACATCTCAAAGTTTTGTTAAAAGCACAGACTTTACTGTTACAGAAAAGTCAGATTTTTAGCTAAAAGCAATAAAACAGGGGAAAGGGCTACCAGAAACATTATCCAAGTTAATTATTTGTTTGTTTACAACTCAAGGTGCTGAAAACCATGATAAACTTTTAATTACTGCTGTAGAACATGGACTTAATGGACCAATGAGTGTAAATGTCTACCAGAATAACCAGTTAATGTACTGTTATTTCTTGTCACAGTGTAGTCTAATCAGTAAAACAATTCAGAAAAAAAATCATTGTAATCTAGAACAGAAGTGTAAGACTGCTTTCTTGTGTGTGTTCGGTCACATAGCTGGTGCTTTTGTCTGTTCATTCTTGCTAGCCTTGAAAAGCCAAGGCATCTATGAATGATTGAACAGTGTTTATTTATTGAAATTCAACAGAATTGTTTCTCGAAACAAAGCCAGCCCAGCAATAAGTCGGTAGAGATTCTTTTGCTCATATCTGCAGAATGTGTTAATAAATATCATACTGGGGGGAGAGGGGGCTAAACCAGGATGAAAATGTAAAGTATTCCATATTGTAGGAAATATTCTCTCCAGGGGTGAGTATGATAATTTTTAAACAAGCAATATGGCTGAATCCGTCCTGAGGGTAAAGCCCTTTCAGATAGATGGAAACACAAAGACTCTGTCAGCATCCTTTTTAGATACTTGGAAAGTGCTTTCTCTGTCCCTGTTGAGGCATTTAATGACTGCAATGTTTATGCCTATGCATGTCTGCACAGTTAGGGACTGCTGCTGTTAAGGGGCATTCCAAAGAACCAGCCTACAGCCCTCTGCTTCTGGTAGGAAACTTGTATTTAAGGGATTTATGTAATATCCCTTCATTATCTTGGGCAGGCTACAAGTGCCTGTTTGCATGCCTTTGGCAAGAACTGCTCTGATCTGTCTCCTGGAGTTACATGCTTTCTTGCAAAAAATAGGAAAGGCCAAGACCATTCTTTTCAAGTATGGTAAATATGGGAGTGAAAATGATCCCATTATAATTGCCAGAGGAAGGGAAATTTAGTGAGTTTTAGTGTGTTGTTTCCCTGTGGAAGTGAAAGTTTTTATTCCCCAGACTGGTTGCATATTTTATCCAATGGATGTTTATTATGCAGTATTGGCAGCAGGGTGTGAAACAGAGACCCTTCATCAGGCAAAGAGGATCTTTGCCATATAGCTGGATATAGCATGTGGGAGTTCACACACATGCACACAGATATGCACAGTGCTAGGAGCCTTGGAGAATGTATTACTGCCTACTTAGGTGCTGCAAATATTTTGGGGGATTCCATGGACAGCAGCCTTAGACAGAGACATACATATTTTACAGAGGAGTTTTTGACAGTCTCTTTTTAATATTTGTTTTTATACATCAAGACCAAGGATCTTTTTGTACATCAGTTGTCTGAAAGTGTTAGTGGCTTGTTCAATTAACTATCTGTATGTTGTTCACAGAAATATTTGAGAAGTGTCCATAATTTCAGTATTCTTTAGTCTGGCAGCAATGGATATATCTTTTTAATTCTATCATCTAGTTTATCATTCTCA
>VRYO01002355.1:4346605-4362669 GCA_009812075.1 Sialia sialis
GCAGTTTATAATCGTGAAACTACTGTACTTTAAAAAAAATATTTCTGTGCAATTAAATTGTTCTAAAATTCAAATCGCTATTATAAAAGCAATGAGTTAAAAGACTTGCATTTTTTTGAAAAACACTAGTCTCACAGTATCAAAATGGATATAAGACAATATTTTTCCCTTTGAAAGGCTTCTTGGCATGAGCCTGGTGAATTTCTTGAACACTCTGTAAATATAACTTATTGCCTAGTGTGGTTTACAGCTTTGAAAGCTAACTGAAGTGGATGTGTTGGACTGAGGTGTTAGTTATGACATTAGTTTAGAGCCAAAATGTTGTTGTCTATGGTTTTCAACAGTTTATACTTTTATTTATGGGAAGGTGAATTTATGCTGTGCAAGGTGTTAGTCTGAAGCTTGTACTGGTGAAGATCATCTCAATACTCTTGAAGTCAGGAGTGTTGAACACCAGATCTTCTCTACCATCCAGAGGGCAACTGGACTTTTTGAGGTCTTGTTTCCTTTTTGAAATCCTGATTCTTTGCTCTTAGGTTCATAACGCAAATATCTCCTAATTATCTGGAGCTGAATTCTTTACAGGAAACTACAACCTTACCTTTACTTCTGTGCTGGGCAACTCCCTCAGGAGACTTCACAAGGAGGGTTCGATGTTTCCTATCTTCCTGGCAAGATGACAATTGTTTCTCTAGTGTAACTCAAAATTATGCTGTCTTTGCCTAGCATTTTTGTAGTGTCAACAGAGGAAATTTTAGAAGATCCCTGTCTTAACTCCCACTAGTTATTTAATTTCAAATTCTGATGAACTGTGTTGGTGAAGTTTGCCTTATTGAAAAATACCAAATCATTTCACAGAAAATTAGTAAAATCTGCTTGCCATTTCTTTAGCCAGCAAAAATATTACTGTATATTAACTGCTGTCATTATACTTCTCCTACCATACCAATCCCTTCTTCTCACACCACTGATGGTATCAGAGGGTCACCAGAGGAACTCACAGTTGCCTCTGCTTCATTTGCCACAGCTTGTGTCACCTGCCTGCCCATCACTGGAAATGTACACCAGCCAGAATAGTGCTGGCTTTGCCTCTCCATTGCAGGACTCACATGCCATGAACTATGTTTTAGTGACTGAGCTCAATCTTACCAGAAACTTCCCTAACTTCTAAAAAGCCCAATCCAAACTAACACACAAAGAGCCTCTCTGCTCTAACCTTCTTCAGATAAACACACTCAAACAGATCTGTGGCATGAATTCTGTCACTCTGTGTCAAAGGCACTTGTCCTCAGTTTTCTGCCCTGCAAGTCTTTCATTCCCTAACATATCAAAGCCTTGCTTTGCATCCTTTTTCTGACTTTGTTTTTGTCAGAATCAAAATAAGCCTATCACCCCAGTTGTCACTGACCCCTGCACTCTCAAACCTGAACAACTCATTGCTGTTTCTGAGGATGTTGGTGACAGAAAGAACATGTGTTCTCTCCTTGGTACCACTGATAAATCTGTTGCAGGACATGTGGTAAGTCTGAAACATAGTGATGGGGTATCAGAGAGTTTCCGTAGGGCCTCTACTGCCTTGAGTTTATTCCTCTGTGATAGACCCAAATCCCACTCATGATGAGCATCTTCTTGTGCTGAAAAGCACAGTGCCTAGGAGAGACCACAGTGTGCCAGTAATGCAGTGGGCTGACATCTCCTCTTTTGTCTGTAAAGCAACTAAGGCCCAGTGCTCACCTAGAAATACATAAACTCATTATAATGCTTAAAGAGCAGAGCAGTTCTGGTGTTTCTGAGCTCTGCAGTGGTTTGAGGCAAATGCTTGAGATAGTTGGGTTTCAGCAGGCCAGATACATCCAATGTGAGCCACAAGCTGTACAGCAATTGTGGTCATAGCATCAAGTCCACACAAGCACAATTGTGTTGTGCAATAATGGTGTCTGGTTTGGAGCTAGATAGCGTAAGGCCTGTTTGCAGAGTGGCCTAAGAAAATGCACACCGAGTCTCCCATGTACTCATATAAGCCTACTGAGTGAATCTCAATTTTAAAAGCCACTGTATTTTTAGGCCTTTCAGGTTAACTTCCAGTACCTGGTCTTGAAGTCTGTCCACCAGAATGAGGTTGAACCAGGCTCTTTCCTGTTGATTCTTAGTATATTATTTTTCTTGTTTTTGCCCTTGAGTTTTTTGGCTGAGTAATAAGGTCTTGACCTCCCAGCAGAATGGAATATGATCTTATTTATACTGCTATATCTTCTGGCTTAGATTCAAAGATGTTATTGGAAGGCAGGACTTTGGGCACTGTGATTTATCTAGATTTATGTTAGAGTACAGTGTATGAAAATCTGATCTTTTTTGTTTAAGAGTCAAAAAATTACAGGTGTTGGCCTTACTAAGATGAGAATATTTGGGTTCATGTGAGTTTTGGTAGAAATGTCTGTACTGTCAATTATAGATAACAGTTTTCCCTTTCTCCTCTGTACCTCTCCCTTGAGTAATGTGCTGTGAAATGTTTCTTAAGCTGCTTGAGAAAACCAATTTTTAATCTTGAGAAGCAGTTCCTCTGGAGTTTAGAAAGAAAATTCAACCCTGAGTTACATGAATATAAATCTAGGTTAACTTAACTATTTTCTGTTACCTGCACTGTTTCTGAAACATTTTTGGAAATCAATTTTAACCTCTCTCAGAACACTATTTTATACACAGTTGTTGGCACATAATCATGTCATCCAATGTTCTGATAGGGACATCACGGATTTTCCCTAGCTTGCACAGTATTTTCTTCCCCAATATTAAAAAAATACGTGATTTATGCTGGAAAATACATTGAGAAATGCTACATGCCATGGATGGGTATACATGCTGGAAAAGAACTTTACCTTATTTTTCCCTTTCATCCTACCTGAGAAACCCAGACATATTTAAAACTGCCCTGGTGAGCTTTCCTTCAACCTTCACACTTTTTCTGCATTGCTTAATCGTGTTTAATAACCATGAATGCTGTGCAGTGTCATAAAGGCTGAGCATAGTTTGCTCGGCCAGAACCCAGAATACGTTTAACAACATATTGAGAATGAAGTCATATCAATTCAAATGTTTAGCAGTTATGCATATTAAATGGCTGTTAGTAGAATCACCAAAATCAATACTTAATTTGTGTCTCAGGATGTGACTGCACTGGAGTTTCATTCATTCCTTGTCTAATTATCCATAATCTGCTGCTCCACATGCTCAGCAAGTGAAGCAATTGAGATAATAAAGTTGTGTTAAGGCGACCCTGGCAATAATGCAAGTGTTTTGGATAATAGAAGAATTTTGTTCATTTTGTTGCTTAGTAACAAAAATACTGCAAATAGGTTGTGTGGAGGAAAAAATAGGTTTTTTAGTCAGGTATTCATATTCATAGCTCATGATTAATGTTGCTGCTCAGTTTTGACAAGACTCTGTGTTTAGGTTTTTGAATCTGCAGTAAATAAGAAATGGAAAAGCCACTTGGCTTGAAATGGTATTTTTGTATTTCTTCATTAAGATCCCAAAGTAAGTGGCAAATAGGATTTTGTTTCAGAGCAAAATTATTTTAAATTTTATTTGTAGGGTTTTTTCTTCCCTGTAGGGAACTCAAAGTACAGTTTTAAAAATTTCTGCTGGTATTTTCTTTGGCTAGGCAGGAGACCATCTAATTGGTGTGAATTCTGGCAAGAGAGATCTGTAGAGCATGAGAGCAGGGTAGAGCAAGTGCATATGTGTAACTTTCTATATCATGAGAGCATCCATGTACTGTGAGACCACATTTATTTGTCCTTGGATTCTTCATGCTGCATACAGAGTAGGCACAGGAGTTTGTAGATTTGTAAAAATGGATTTTTCTACTTCTTTGTTTATATGATGGGAGAGGATTTTTACAAACCAGTGAAAAACTCAAAAATGTGCAGTTTTGTTCAGAAGAGCCCAGGACAGTGCTTCAGACTAGAGACTAGAGCAGGCAGTACTAATTTCAACAGAATAAAATAATTATTTACATAATACTAATTTTTTTAGGATACTACTAGCCTATAATGTGTATGAGTTAGTGTGCATTATTTTACAGCTTTGGCCTTATGAGACAAAATCAATTTCTGATTTGTAATACTGACTTCTGTACTTAATGGAATGGCCAAGGGTAGAGCATATACTCCCTTGACCCATAAGAGTTATTGCAGGGTATCTTTGTGTAAAAGATCTGAAATGTGAATAAGGAGGTAGAAATCTTTGTCTTGAATTGTAGGATGTTTGCTGTTCAGCTCGGTAAAATTACTTTACCTGAGATTTGAGAGTTTCAGACAATTTCCCGCACATAAATAGCCTTATGAAAAGCTTTTAGTGCATGTTATTTGTTAGTTTTTCCATTATAAATGACTAGGCTGGAGGTCATTTTCAGTATGTGCAGTTCTTCTTGAGCCGGAAGTATGTCTAAATCATTTGCTGTTGCTATTCATCCCCAATTATCTAAGCGTAACATATTTTAAAGTTGTTTCAGCAGCCTTAGAATTACAGAATCGTCAAAACTGGAAGAGATCTTCAAGATCACTGAGGCCAACCACCAACCCTGCACCACCCTAATCGCCCCTAAACCACATCTCCAAATGCCAGACACCTCTTGAACACCTCCAGACGCTGTGATTCCACCGTCTCTCAAGTACCTTATTCAAATGCCAAACCACTGTTTCAGTGAACATTTTTTTTCTGATATCTAATCTGAACCTCCTCTGGTGCAACTTAAGGCTATTTCCTCTTGTCCTTTCTCTTGGCAGAAGAGAACCTCCCCTCATTACAACCTCTTTTGGTAGAGAGCAGCAGGGTCCTCCCTGACTTGTTGAACACCCCCAGCTGCCTTAGCTGCTCCAGACCTTTCACCAGCTCCATTGCCCTTCTCTGGACACACTCCAGCACTCAATGTCCTTATCGAATGGAGGGGCCCAAAACTGAACAGAGCATTTGAGGTGCCCCCTCACCAATGCAAGTATAATGGGACAATCACTGCTCTGGTCATGATGGCCACGTGTGTCTTGGTCCAGGCCAGGATGCCATGGGCCACTTTGGCCATCTGGGCCCATGCTGGCTCACATCCAGCTGGCTGCTGACCAGCACCCCCAAGACCCTCCCTGCTCAGCAGCTCTCAAGCCACCCTTCTCCCAGCCTGTAGCACTGCCTGGAGTTGTGATCCAAGGGCAGGACCCAGTATTTGGCCTTTCTGAACCTCATACCATTGTCCTCAGCCCACTGTTCCAGCCTGTACAGATGTCTCTGTAGAGCCTTTCTGCCCTCCTGCAGATCAACAGGTTGATCATAACACTCCACTTATTATAGTGTCTGGTAAGGGTGGAATTGCTCTCTTAATCACAGAATTATGACTGCCAGAAAACATGATAATCTAACCCTGAGGTACTTGGCTAGTACATATACTTTTAATGAACAGTCAGTATTTTGAGAGCAGCATTCACTCTTTCTGAATGCTGCTGACTAATAAAGAATGTGCTGAATTATGCTAGAAATCTAAATATAAATTTTTGGGAGGTTATGAACAGTTCACTTTTGAATTGTAGTTATTTGTGATGCTATTTTAAATAATATTATTTATTTACATTTTATTTCTAACCATAAAATAACTATTCATAGTAAAAAAAATCAATAGGAAAGCAAACTTTAGATTATTGTCTTTCAAGACACCTTGCATTACTTATGACAGCAAAGTGTATGTAGTATTGATCTTGAATGTTAACTGTCTTTCTGTAACAGGCAAAACATTTCAAAACTGCTGAGTTTCTGGGAAGTCCAAATTGTTAGTGCCTGCAGTAAAAATCTCTGAACGCTTACTCTTTCCTAAAGGTCAGTCAAAAAGAATTATTATAGAGAAATTAGTGCTAGTGAAGCAAAGAAAAGACATTTACTTTTGTAGAATAGGCATTATCAGAATTATTCCAGGCCTTCCTGCCTTACCAAGAATTCAGTTATGATTGAATTTTCATAATTTTTCAGTTTTAGGAAAAAACCTTAATTACTAAACATTATGGTTCTTGTACTAAAGTCTGGAAACTTCAAGTTTTCTATGAGTGGTCCATTGAAATTGTTGAAACTTTGTGTTTTCTAGAGAGGTCCATTGCTGGAGGACTAAAACTCAGTTTTGCACATGGGTGAATCTTAAGCATTCAAAGTAAATCCCAAAAGCCACCTTCTTATTTGGTTTTCAAATCAATTTGCACATTAAGTACATTTGATAACATCCAATTACTCTCAGCTTTGAGGCAAATGTGCCTTTTTTTTTTTTCTTTTTTTTTTTTTTTGGTAATTATGCAATTTCCTTGTATTTTTTCTTGTTTCTTTAAAATATACTGTGAGGGTAGGATTTAAGTAGTGATTTCCGTAGCTTGTAATGTGTAAATGTGCATATCAGACATGGTTTATAGAGCAAGATGCTGAATTTCTTTTATTTCCAGTTAGTTGGGAGGTGGAATAACTGTGAAATGCTGTTATAATGACAAGGGCAGAGAAAGCTTAGATGTGCTGCCTCAAAGGTATGGAAGAAGGAGCATCAATATTTGTGGATAGTTCCTTCTTGGGAGCTGGCTGTATCGAGTAGTAATTGTGTTTACGACCATCCTTGGAACAAATTTGCACGGTATTTATTTTGGCTGTAAAATACTGCTAACCCAATGTCTATAGCAGATTGCTCATAAACTTGGATCACGCACAGTCTGTTCAAAGACTGGTTTTTCTTCTGCACATTTCTGTTTCTGGCTTTTTTTATCTTACTCAGGAATGGAACTTCCCTTGCTAACATTGGCAGCAAAAGAACTTTTAATATAATAGGTCCATATTCAATCCTTGAAATTTTTGTGTGCTGCTTAAATTATTCACAGCAATATTCGTGCAAAGTCTTTCCTGTCTATAAATGTTTGAGACATTGTGATTTAACAAGCACTGAATTTCTCTTCATTATTTTTCTATTTTTTCAAAGTGTAAGGAAAGGATTACATTGTTTAAATACAAGAGTAATGAGCTATCTTCTACAGGTCACTTCAGGGCTGTGTTACCTAAGAAATTAAAAATACACTGTTTTGATATCTTTAAAACCTAGGAGGGGGTTTTTTGCAAGTATATGTTGCTAAATGCCTTGGACATATATCACTTTATATTATAGACTGCTAGCTTGAATTCATCCCGCTCACTTCCTTGAAGTGAGATTACATTTTATTAAAATGTATTTTATTAATGTAATAGCTTCTGTTAGACCTGATGACCTAATTGAAAAAAGCTGCATTTTTCATATCACCTACTTTAATGAAAGATCTGATCTATAATGCAAACCTTTGATTCCTCTGTACTCTTTCACTGTCACAGGCACCTAACAGTGATGTTTGAAATTCTTATGTAAACATAATTTTCCTAAAGCATCAGAGACTCTCTTGCCATGAGTGACATTAGGTAACCAAATTACCTGTGTGCTATTTTAAAAGAATTTACACAATGAGTGAAAAGAAAGGAAACTACCAGCAACAATAACTTTAACCATTTTCTTCCTCTTTCTTGTTTTTGGGTTTTATCATGTGTCCTTTGAGTCTCATATTTTTAGACTCCTGCCATAGCTTAAAATAATGGTTGGTAGGAACTTAGTGAAACTTGCTCTCATCTTCTTTGGAGTCTTTTTTTCTTAAATTAGAAAATAATCTGGTTCTCTGTTATTTTGGAATAGCATTTATAGTTCCTGACATTATGCGTGCTACATATTTTTAATTACCTATATTTGTATAAATATACTGAAAGAGCTTCTCAGAATTGATTTCTCATGACATTCAATCAATATATGACCCAAGTGCCCATCAGCCTGTTCTCTGATCACTCACCTGAGCAGTAGATGATGAAATTCTTCAGCCAACCTGAGTGAGAAATTGTAAAGAATATTTCTGAAAGCTCAACGTTTGGTTTGAATTTTGTTTGTTTTCTTAGTCTTACCACTCACTGTAAGCTTATAAAAAGCATTTTAACTTTAAACAATTAAGTCCCATTTACCAGAGACTACCCAGATTACTAAAGCAAAGACTGAACATAAATATATGCAGCATTAAGGCTTTTCATGGCTGTCTCAACATAGATGAGCCTGCAAGATGACACCAGATTTTCCAAGTATTGTGGTAATGGAAGATGCTTCATATACTCTTTCCTTCTTGTAAGCAAACATCTTATTCATCCCTCATAAGTGATGGTTAGGTGTAGTTGGATATAAATTGTAATGTTCTAGCGTAGAAACAAGTGTGTAGATAATTGTGTGAGATGTACAGTACAGAGTGCAAATATGATGAAGTATAGTGTAAAGGTTGAAATTAGCAAGAGAAAACCACTACACTTTCTGTGAATCCCAAGTTAATGTGCTACTAAAACTTCTAGTTCACACATTCCCAATTTTGTGGATGCTATGCATGATGCATGCAAGATACTTAAGACATTTTTCAAACTTGGAAGGATATGTGGTTTGGGCATTTTAACTCAATGCAAGGGATTGCTGCTGGGATAAATGTAATATTCCCTGAAATGATTAATAACTTCTGTTATTACTACAGAGTGTGTGAGAATTTATGTTCATTATAAACACCATTACAATTATCATTCTGTATTATCATCATTATCAGCATTTTCTTTTCCTATGTCCAGCTCAAACATCATAGATCTCTGTCCTCTAGGGTCTAAGTCTTCTCCTTTCAGACCCATATCATGACTGAAGTTATTAACTCCATTTGTTCAGTCTACAAACTAGTCTAATTTTGCAAATGTGGACAGGGAAATATTTCATTATGGAACTAAATATATAGGGAGGAGTGGGAGAAAAAAAGTGAGTCTCTGTGGAAATCTTAGCAGACTTGGGCTGAAGTAAGCTCCAAATAACACCCAAAAGAGTCTTACATAGCAAAGAAGGTTTTGCACAATCAAATTTGTAGATAAGTCAATATTTGGACCCACAATTCATAAGTACATATCATGTAAGTGCTCAAATAGCTGCACATGATTGAATTTTTAATGGGTAAGAACTCTATTTTAAATCACTCTGTTATATGTGCTGTATCAGTGCCGAGATTTATTATTTTTCTTTTTGTTTTTTTTTTCTATTACTTGTTTTTCCCAGCATGAGAAATGCAAAATTCAAATTCATGTTGATATTTAGAATTCTTCATGGACCCATGTTCAGAAATTTCTATTAGTTAAAACTAGTTTCATGTGCTAGACTTGGTATGGTCTTACATTCAGCCCTCGCAGCCAGCCAGGGTCAAATAGATTTCAGAGTTCCAGGCATCCTTAGACTCATAAAGATATGAGTGCATGGCTGACTCTATCCTGATTTCACTGCCTGGACATGTAGCTACAATAATTTCATGCCTATAGGGCGCACCCTTTTGACTAAAATTTTGATCGGAACCCGGAAGTGCGCCTTATAGTCCAGTGTGCCTTATATATAAATGGACAAAGTTTAGAAATTTGCCAACCTGGAAGTGTAAGCCATGAGCCGAGCCACAACAAGCTGTGAGCCGAGCCGCAATAGCCGTGAGAGCTGTGCCAGCCAGCGCTGGGGGAGGGCAGGAGTGCCGGGGCCGTGGCACAGGGAGGGCACCTGGGACTGCATTTAAAGGCTACACTGATCTGTGAAAAATGCTTGCAAATTGAGCACCTGCCAGTAAACCCCGCCATCATGCAATTCCGTTACTAATTTATTACTTTGTTGCGCACGGGTCTTCACTGCAAGAAAAGGTGAGTTTTGTAGTCCGGTGCGCCTTATATATGGACAAAGTACAGAAAATTGCCGACAACCCAGAAATGCACCTTATAATCCAGTGAGCCTTATAGTTGTGCAATTACTGTACTTCTCTCTGGGCTCTGATTTCCACATACCCAGGTAGGGGCTGTTTCAAAATAGGGAAGAGGGTAGGCTGGACCAGAACTGGAATCATCCTCCACACAATCTGACTGTCAGCAATTTGAGTATCAGTGAGCCACAAATGTTGATGTAACATGGTAATTACTAAGGCTAAATTGGCCAGTAGAACTTACTGCTTTTTCAATTTTAATAGTGCCTAATAACAAAAAATCATTTTGCTACTTAAACTGTCTTGTACATTAGGTGCATCAATAGGAACTTTGTCAGAGTTAAAGCTGTTGGATGAGATTGTTAATTTGTGCAGATATTGAGACAACTTTGCTTACAGCACACTTATTCCTGATCAAAGATTTTCTTCAATGTGTAGATATAACAACGTGTAGTTTAACAGTAAGATGTGTTAAAGCAGAGGTAAAATGTTTAGTCCTACACTTTAAATATCAGAGGGAATAAAAACATCCTTTCTGTGGCATATGAAATGCAGCTATTACCATTTTGTGGAAATTTGTCTCAAAACTTGCTGAATAGTTTTTGGTCACCACAACTTGGTTATGGTCAGCAAGAGAAAAAGGAAGTATTTCTGCTAATTTTCTACCTCTTTCCCCCTGTTTTTGCCACTGATAAGTGCTGACAAAACATGCTTTCCTGTCTGTGTTTTAACAATCTGTAAACAGCTCCAGAGGAAGATCTCCACACTGTCAGTCAGAGTGATAATAATCTTGGCAGCTAGCTTGGAAGCTGATGATAAATTCTGAATGTCATGAGTCATGAAGTGATAATTATCACTTCTAATGAAGAGCATCTTCTAAGATTTTGCTTGGGATGTGCAGATTAACATTTTTCTTTTAAGATCTGTGAAGATCATGGGTAACTTCTCTTTTCGTATTTTTTGTGATGAACTGCTTCCATATTATTAGTATTACTGGATTGAATTATCCAGTAACATTTGAAAACTTACTTGAAAAATTGGAAAGCCCTTTTCTGGAAATGCTGAACATTTCTGATTGTAATACATCCTCATGGTCTTTATCTGCCTGAAGCTGTGGGTGTGCAAAGTTTATTTCTGCTTGCTGCCTACGAAGTAGTTAAGAAAACCTGCAAAACAGTTTGCATGTGAAGGAACATGAGGTTTTTAGTGACTACCAATGACCAAAATGTTTCATTCATAAAGGAAGATAATTCTAAAGCATAATGATTCAGAATGTCATAAGGCAATCAAATTCATAGCAATACTCAAACTTTTGGGTTTCCTCCTTATCTGAATTACAGTGCTTTGGTTAGTCAGTATTCATGCACTGATTTTAAGCCATTGTACGGTGATAAACTCTGCTCTCTAATTATATCCAACTCCATTTTTCAGGTAGCTCTTACAAATGAACTTGCTGGAGATAAATGGCAGGAAGTGAGGTCAGAAGAGTCTTACCTCTTTGCTGTTTTTGTTATTAATGAGAGTTTTAGAAGTGTTTGAATACTTATCTCTCATTGTTATCAAGGACCACTCAATGCTTGAGGAGCTTTAGGATTCTAGCCATTGCTTAACAATTAGTTTATCTGACACGGTTATTGCTTGTTCAAGGATTTTCTGCATTTAGTTTAGCTGTATTTTTTAATGAGGACTTATGAATGTAAGCAATGAAACTTCTAAAAGCACCTGACTGACTACCATTAATACCTCTCACTTCAGTTAAAGAGGCAGAGGTATCTTTAGAGATTAAATAAATGGCAGCTCTTTTCCTAGTGCTCTGCAACATGTGGCTGAACTGTGAAAATTTTACATTATGTAGAAAAATCTTTCTGCCTAATGTCTGCAATTCATCGCTGTCTGAGGGTTTTAATGTGAGGAATTGTTGCTAAAGCGGGTCTTCATAACTTATCCTTGCACGGATGAATTGTGCAAAGTAAAAAGAACATGAATCTTTCAGTGAGGTCTCTTTGAAAGCAATCTTTGCAGTTTTCCCTCAGCAGGAACATTTACAGGATCTAGAATATACTTGGGGAGAAATTTTCAGTTCTAAAAGGCAATAATTTGATTGCTGCCACAGGGCATACCATTCCATGCTTCCTGTAAGCATTGATCTGTGGTACCAGCAGTCACAGTTTTCCAGCTGTACATTGTCCTGTAGAAAGGTCGTATTCAAGAGCAGGTGTTCCTGTGGCAATTACAGGGGGAAAATGCAGCAACCAGGTAGAAGGCAAGTCATTTAAATGGCATGAAAAATGAGGAAATGTAGATCAGTGACATAAAAAAAATAAAATTAAAAAAAAAATCCAAAGCCCAGACACATGTATTTATGATTGGCCATATGATGTGTTGTTTCAAACTGGGATGTATAACAGGAAGAAAACAAATAAACAAGTCATCCTTTACACTGAATTTTCATGACTGATGACAGAAAAATCTTAGAGAAATGATACTGGAAATCAGATGACTATTTGTGCTTTGCTGTATTAACTGAAGTTTTCCAGGAGAAATTCAGTGCAAGGTAACCATTTTTAAAAATACATATATTCACCTTGGGTTTGTTTTCAGAAAAAAATCAGAATGTTCATAAAAATTAATTTGGTGTTTAAAAGTGCATGTGGCAGTACTGTAAAATATTAAAAGGGAAAAAAAGTCATGGAGGGTCTTTATGGTTTAGGCACTTTAGTAAGTCTTACATGACATGAAATACATTATGTCATTCCAGTGCTGAATTACTAAGTGTTTCACAAAGTTACCAATAGTCACCATTCTCCTGTTTTCACTAAGGCAATCACCTTTTCACTCAGAAATATGAAAATTAAATTAATTGTAGCTTATATTCATGAAAAATAACAAGTGTTGTCTGTCTTTTTCCCTTAAACAGTGCCCACAGTTCAATTTTCTTCTTTAATTTCATGTAAACATAGCTATAATGGCAATAATGTAGAGTGTATGAGAATGTATGAATATGTACTTAATTGAATTTAAAATCCGTCTCCATTTTCTTTTTGCTCAGGAAGAGGGACTATGAAGAAATGTGAAACCTATAGAAAAAAAGACTCAATTAATCAGAAGCATACAATAGATTCAGAGTTCCAGTTATTCTCTCTCTACAGACATGTTCAAAACATAGGTGGTTTGGGAAAAACAAGCAAATTTGGCTTCACTGAAAAAAGAAATTAAAATTTCTGTTGCCTAACAATTAACTTGGTGAAAACTCCAAAGTGAGCAGAAATACTTAGAAAAACTCAGTCACAGTATTAAATTGGCTCCTACCAAATAAATAGCCCTAAGTTTGAGCTGAAGTATTTTTTCTGTGCTTTAGCCATCTGAGATGGAAATTTGTTCACTTTTGTTATTTGAGCAGTCACCAGAGTGAGATGGGAGCTTCACTGAGAGTGAAGCTGTCACCTCCCATCTGCTGTCACCTCCCATCCTCATGTGTATACACACGAGTAGAATGTCTGTATTGGTACCTGGAGGCAATGTCTTAAAAATTTTGTGCTGCCCTGTGCAGTCCTTAGGCTGCACTGGCTCATTGGAGTCAGAAATTTCCCTGCTTCACCAGAAATTCTTAAAGGTCCTCTTGGTAGTGAACTTGAGCCCTTCATGCTCCCCAAAAATGAGATCCAGGAAAAGTGAAATGAGACAGGGACTCAGCTGGGGTCCCACAGCACCTTAGCAACTCTGGTGTGCAGCAGCTGTCACAGTTTGCACCTGCCTGGCTTAGGTTTAGTGAAGCTCATCTGAGCCATCAAATATGGAGATGGCTTTATATTTTTCTGTCTACCTCCTCTTCTTTTGTATATGCTGAAGTTTTCCCTGTATAGTTCACAAATTATCTGTGTTATATGAAATTCCTTTTCAGACAATCTTGGCTTAAAACAAAGTGCATTTTCATAAACGTGATAAATGTATAAAGCAATTGCTTGTGTGTGTAAAGCTTCCTCAGTCTTACGGCAGATACTGAATCATTGCATTAACAAGCCCTAAGTCCCATGGTAAACTGTTGTCTGATGAAACAGATAGCTCTGGTGTTTGGAGGCTGCAAAGGGCCTTAAAAGTAGAAACAATATTGACATTGATGAATAGATGAAATACTGGCCTTGCTGACTTAGTTGCTTTCAAGGTATTCTGCAGAGTTTTGCTGGAGTAGTTGCTAAATGAAACACACAGTAGGGTTATTGAAACAAGATATTATTAGAAGTTTCTAGGACATGTTCAAAGGAAACAGAAGTATTTTTGATTTTCTCACATTCTCTGAGATCCTTCCAAAAGCATAGGGTAAGTATGCTGTTATATTTTATATACAATTTATATACAATTTTGGTAGACAAAAGAGCACACATTTGTATCCAAGAATTAAAATGTCCTCTTGATCTAATTCTTTAATTACCTAATCAAGATATCACAGTCAGTTAGCTTAGTGCAATTTAAATTGTATTTACATTTATGTAAATTATCTAATTATTACTTGTTGCTATTAATGATGCTACTAAAGTAGTTTTAAGCCAGCATCTTATTATCTACCCTTTTCTCTGGTGGTATGCTCACCCTCCTTATGTGTTGCTCCACTGAGTTGAGTTTTTGCCATCACGAGTACAAAATAGGGGATGAGAGTTTCTTCCTCCCAGGCCTGATTAGTCTGATTCTTTAATCCTTTCTTATAGATGCTATAATTTCCTTTTGGAGAGAGAACCATGCAACTAAACACAAAATATAACAGAAAATAAACCTGATAGTGTAACTAAAGCTTAGAAACACACAATGAGCAGCAGCCAATTTCCCAGTTATTGCAGTATTACAACCAGGGCAAGCTGGACAATAATCATGAGCTCTTAAAGCAAATTGCAGGTATGATCTATGTTCCTTCCTTGTGTATTTTTATAGATACTGCAAATCAAGATAGAAAAACTTCGAGACACAGCCACAAGTCCCATGTCCTGATGTGTTAATTTTTTTATGTTTCTTATAAAAACTGAGGTCTGTTGCTAGCACTTGGCCATGCCACACTGAGTGGTCCACACAACTACAACATAAATGAGTCCCGCAATCCTTAATTCCCTTGGAACTGAAATTTTCACTTGTGTAAAACTCTTGCTTTAAAAAAGTTATCTGGTAATCTTAATAATTAAGAACATCACTTTTGTACCAAGGGAAATTTCCTTTAAGGGAATTTGTCTCTCTTATTCTAGAGAGAATTTCCTCATGGAAACCTGAAGATGTCTGAGCGAAAGAAACCAAGTAGCATGTTGTATCCTTCTTCTGAACATCTCCAGCCGCTCTTTTGGAAATTGGGGTCTTTTGTCTGAGTTTTAAGTATTTCCGCTTTGGCTTCAAGCCACAAAATTAATCAAATCGCAAGATGTATTGCTAGAATACAGTGTGCTCTTTATAGCAGAACTAACAGCCCAACCCTACAGCAGAATGATAGTCTGGGATGAATAGAAGTCATATCCATAGAATATTGGTAGCTATTTTTATGTTACCTTTTATTTCTGTGCTATCTGCTGGTTTGGGTTTTATAGTGTTCCTATATTCAGCTTTGCCCACTGTAAGCTTTATTAAGTCCCCTGTTATTTTTCTGTTGTTCTTGCTTCCTTTCAGCTACTTCCAAGAAAATATGAATACAAACATTACTCTAGAAAGAATTCAGAGCTCCAGCTCTCAGGTAGCTTTAAAATTAAGCTAAATGCATTTCTTGGTGTAAAAGTATTGTCACAGTTTACATTCCAGAGTCTGATAAGCATCTACCACTCCAGATGATGATAAATAGATCTGGGAAGGTCTTAGGTAATCAGAAATCTTAATCAAATTTCTTTTTTTTTTCTTTCAGTTTTTCATTAATTTCTAAAAAATTTATGGGAATAGTTACAAACCAGTACATGGGTCAATGGTGGCAGTTTCTCTTTTCCTTTTCTGTGCTTTTGCCTATACCCATTCCATTTGTTTCCTAATAGTTCCACTTGGGCTTAAGCTACGCCCTCAAAGGAAGCAGAAAAGACTTGAGTAATAAGTTATAAAAAATTAAACAAAACCTGAAAAAAAAAAAAAAAACAGAGATGTGATTGCAACATTTCCATGGGAAAAACCTACCAACTCTACAAATCAAATTACAGTTTGCAAAAATACTTGTGTTTTTGCAAGGAGAGCCCTTGCTAGAGCTGCCATGGAGATGAGTACAGTAATTTCACGATTATAAGC
>VRYO01002355.1:4363669-4397722 GCA_009812075.1 Sialia sialis
GCAGCTCCGAGCTGCTGCACTGCGGGCGGCTCCGAGCTGTCCCGCCATGCCGTCACGGGAGGCCCAAGCCACTGCGCTGCCCCGTGCCGGGCGGCTCCGAGCCGCACTGTCCTGGGCAGCCCCCAGCCGCTGTGCCGCGCCGTCACAGGCGGTGCTGAGCCGCGCCATCCCGGGTGGCTCTGAGCCGCGCTGTCCCGGGCGGCCCCGAGCCGCTGCACTGAGCCGTCACGGGCGCTGCCGAGCCACGCCATCCCGGGCGGCCCCGAACCACACCACCACGGGCTGCCCTGAGACGCGCTGCCTTGCTGCCACGTGCTGCCATGGGCCGCCCCGAGCTGCACTGCCTCGGGTCCCACAGCGCCCGTGGTCCGAGGTGGCCCGTGGCAGCTCTCTCACCAGTCGGCTCACACTTCCGGTCTGGCCTTTCGCTGGAAATTTTCCATAAATAAGCCGCACCTGAATATAAGCCGCACTACTGGGGTAGGATGGATTCTTCAATGAAAAAGGTGCAGCTTATATTCGTGAAATTACTGTAAGTTGATTTTTGGGAAGATACTGCTGCTTGAGTAATTCTGAGAAGCTGGAGGAGGTTATTTGTGAGCAGCACAGTACATCTCTTGAAATGTGACTCACACACTGAAAAGTTTTTCCAGGGAGAAATTTTCTGTCCTGATTTATTTTTGCATTGCACTTAGCATGCTTACCACAGTAAATCTTCACATGGCTGGTTTTCAACTGTGCAGAGTGCAAAGGA
The DNA here is from genome assembly GCA_009812075.1 of Sialia sialis. Lineage (NCBI taxonomy): Eukaryota > Metazoa > Chordata > Aves > Passeriformes > Turdidae > Sialia > Sialia sialis. The sequence goes on from VRYO01002355.1 coordinate 4,364,424, forward strand.
CACATAGATTTTTAGAAAAGGTTTCCAGGGACAGGCAGTATTTCCTACTACTTTTGTTGCAACTTTTTTTAAGAAACAAAATCTTGGTCTGCCAAAAGTGGGAAGCCTCATGCCAGCACAAAACTGGGAAGAAGTGTAAGTGGCATACAGTGTGTGAGCCGCACTTCCAGTTCATTGAAAAGTTGGTGGTGAGGAGAAGACTCAGGTAGTTCTAGTTAGGACCAGTGGAACTTGGATCAGTCAAGATATGGACAGTCTACTGAATACTCAGTAAAACGTGCTTTAAAATGAAAATGATACAATCTTTTGTTTTTCTATTAAAATATTTCAGGTGTTTCTATTGTATATTTAAATGATTATTCTTTATATGACAAGGAAATATGAAATACAAAGGTTATGTCCTCTATTAAATCCACAATCTGCAGTTTTAGCAGTAATAGGGGTGTGAAAATTGTGTTCAGAATTACAGCACTTTGTCCATCTTGAAGGATGGCTAAAGTGCTGTAAAGCAGATATAACCATTCCAGATTAGAAATAGTTTTGTGCTTTCTAAGAGCAAGAAGACATGTTCATGGCAATGATTTATTTCTCTCTTGAAACCGGCCTGATCCTTTACTTATGAAAGATTTGGAAAGATCACTAGGATAGTACTGTGTTTATACAAGTAAAATGTATAGCCCAATGTAACAAGCCTTGTGTTTGAATCTGGATTCATGTGGCTGTCTATAGAAAGATGGAACAAGCCTAATGTTCAATTTTCCAGAGAGGTTAAGAACAGTTCATGCCATCCCTATTCCTTCTACCCACAAGTGACTATATTACCATAAACTTTTTTACATGTAAAATAAAAAGTACTAGGTTATATTCTCTGTCTTTTGATGTTGCAAGACAGACAGCTGTTTGGGTAAGGGAAAGTGGTGGACGAGTATTCAAAATAAGATGTATGGAATTGTATGGGCATAGTCTGAGCCTAATCAGTCTGTTACTGTATGAAAGCTGCCTGGAGCTTGGATCTGCTAGTTAATATTCAATATAATAGTTAGTTAGTTAGTTAGTTAGTTAAACTTTAAGTCTTAGGTGTTCATTTAATATTCAATGTCTTTCTCTTTCTTACTCTAAATGAGGCAACCTGCCAGACTAAAGAGAATATGAAGAGCGTTACTGATACTGCAGAACAGTTGTGACAACAGAGGGAGGTAGAAAAAGACAGGTTGATTCAATGTTTAAAACAAAGGGAGAAAAACATAAAAAAGAAAATAACTCAACGGCTCCCTTTCCAAAGCTTGATTTATGTAGCAGCTCATTTATTTATTCTTTTTCTTGTTTTTAATGACAAGTGAAAAGCAGATCCTATATCCATAATAAAACATGGTGTTCTTGTTTGATTAATAGCTCACAGTGATGTTAGAAGATGCCTAATTATGCATCAGTGTTTGCCTCGTTATGTAGAGGGAAATCATCATAGTGGATAGTCTGTGAACAGAGAACGGTTTCCTTTTTGATAATTAATTCTCATGCTTCAAAGTATGTAACCCAAACAACTCTCATTGTAAGATTTCAATAGACCTAATTTTGGAAACAAATTGTTTGTTGCAAATAATGAAATGGGGTAAACAAGGTACCTGACCTAATCTAAAACACATGACTTAAATTGATGGCATTCCTTTGCTAGTAGGTTTTCAGAGAATTTCCATGAACTGCAGCTTTCTGAAAACCTCTTCAGCAATAATAACTCCATGTTCTTTCACTGTGCTCCTTGACATAGCAGTGAGTGCAAAGGTTATACCACTAACAGGACTAACTTGTACAGTTAAATGATTGAAACAGTTTTGAAAACTACAGTTCTAGCTCGGTAAAAACCAGAAACTTTTTCATTTCAAAGTATCAGAAGAAAGGTTGTGTTTCCACTCTGGACAAAACTGAAAAAGGAAAAAAAACCTCTTGAAATAACAGCTAAGATAAGAAAATGTTTGGATGATGAAATGCAGCAATTGAGAGAAGAAACTGGATACTTGCTTCATCAATAAGTGTTCTTGAAGCTTATAAAGCCCTGCATTCCACCTGTAAAAAAAGTCTAATATTACCAGGAGCTTTGTTATGGGAAATAAAATTCAGGAGATATGAAGGGTAATTAGAAGTCTATGGCTCCATGCTTCTAGCATTTGCCCTGCTAGGAATTTGAGGTTTCTTTCAGTAGTCAGAGAAACCTCATTGAGCATTTACATGTTTTATCCTGTTGCACTATGCAGAGCATAGGTAAATTCATTGCTCCACAGGAAGGATCTTTTACCTCAGAACTCCAGTTCCTCTGTCAGAGACGGTCCTTTTTAGAAAGAAAAATAATGATACAAAAGTTGGAAGACAAGATTAACTTCCTGATATAGTATCAAATTTCAAAGACAATAAATGATCGCTTTTGTGTTTTGAAATCTGAGTTGCAAAGTATATTTCGAGGGCTTCTCTTATTTACCTCAAAAATCCTGTGCACTAGGGAAAAAAAAGTCACTGAATTCTTGAGGAAAAGGACTAAATTCAAGGTCTCTTTAGAACCTGATCAACCTGTGATGGTTAGCACATAGAATGGAAAAGAACTAACGAAGTATAGCACTTTCAGTTAGTCAGGAGATTGTTCATAGATTCTGTGGGTAAATGGTCATATTCCAATACCTTTAGGTTAGTCAAGCCTAAGGTTTGCAACACCTTGGAATGTCAGTGGAATTACTCTAGGAAATAAGTGTTCAATGTAGGGAGCTGTATCAGAATCTGGTGCCACTTAGAAAGTAATTCCGTGTGTTCTGTGACTCCTGTTTCCAGTCTTCCCAAGGACCAGTGTTATGGTCCTCTGCAAATATAATGTCAATGCCATCCTCACAGCGGTGTTTCACCAGTTATGCAATACGATCTGTGCTTGGCATTTGAGAGGTTAAGAAGAGTGAAATGAGAGAAAACTGTTCTCTTGAGACAGCACCTATTGCAAAAGTCAGTGGTATAGTTTGGAGGAAGTACTAAAAGTATGTCAAAGATAGTTTCAGGCAAAACAGAGAAAATGTCAGTCTAAAGACAGGTCTCAAAATCTGCAAAGCTGTTTGCAGTGTTAAAAATACATTACAAAAGGAAGTGCTGCTTGACAGGTCATCATTTACAATTTTTAAGAATCAATATTGTCAGGATGCAAAATTGTGGTTGTGAAAGAAAGAGTAGCAATTGTGAGTAATGTATTGATCTCAAGTAAAGTTTCCCTTTCATGGATTCACTTTCAAATAACCTTCTAATTAGCCTTGCAACCTGGAAGAAACCTGTCAATATACTTCCCTTTGGGACAAGTTACTGTATAAATACCTCTGTAGTAACAGACCTGTTAAAAATAATCAAATTTTAATGCAGCAAGGTCACTCTTTTGGCAGGTCTGTGCTAGGTAATTTTGTTCAGAGAATGACCTATAAAGGCAACTGTACATTTCTGCATTATCTTACTGTAAACTGAAATAGTTTCCCTGATAGGTAATCCAGTTGTCCAAATTTTTGTTTGAGCTGTAGCCACAGTAACACTCATTGAATTAAGGGCGTAAGAAAGCACCAAAACAAGTGTGTGCATCCACAGTAACGTCTCTGTTGTAAAAAAATTGTCTATTTAAAAATATTTTGCATCCTCCTCTGCCTTCCTTCTCATCCCCTGGGAGGGCAGTGTGTCCCTGAGCACATTTGTATGGGTCACATGAAGTTCAGGGCTACCAAGATGATAGTGGGAAGAAATTCTTCCCAGTTTGGTTGAAGTTTATTCCATCATCCATGCTGCTCTCGAGATGAAGCAATTCCAGGGAGAACAGTTTGTTCTGCAAATCAAGGAGCCTGCTATCATCTGTAGGAAAGATATGCTACCATACTACAATGCCATTGAAAGTTTCAAGAACTACCTCATACAACTGGCAGTTGGAATAAATCCATTAAAAAAACCTTTCGCTTCTTCTTTAGAAGGAAATAAAACATGGAGCTGTGTACTCAGTACTACCAGCAAACTATCAAGCCAGCCCTAGCTGCTTATTGAGGTGGTTTGACTTACTGTGCTGCATTACCGCAACCTAAAAATGATGAGTTTCACGCTTTTTCCTGTTCAAAAATCTAGAATGAAAAAGTACCTCAAGAGTTGAATGATGTGTCAGTGACATCTGTGTAAGCAGTCACCGCACCTAATATCTAGGTGTTCAATTACCTGAACACTCATCTTGTTGACAAAGGCACTTCTCTGCTGGTGACAGAATGATTGGTAAGTCACAATTATCTGGGCTCAGGGAAGTGGAACAAAGAGATGCCAGGATCTCTGTATGTCTCTATTGAATAGAGCTATAGCTGGAGAAGTCTCAGCAAATCCAGCTTGCCTCACAGATTCTGCAGTCCCCATTACTCCTTTCATGACTGCATGAAAGCCCATGCACAACAAAACAGATTTGTTCAGAGAAGTTTACCTGAAGTCTATCCTGAATGAAATCAAGCTGTATTCATCAGCTCTGTTCAGCCTCTTGCTCTTAGAAATGCTGACCTGCTCAGGTTTTGGCAAAAGAATGTGCGTTTACTGTGGAGTTTGGAGATTCTTTCAACTTTAACAGGCTGTAGTTGAAATTGAACATCAAAATGAGGGTGCTGTCTGGAAGTTCATATTCATTGAAGTGCAAGGAATGAACAGAACCATTGCACATTCAGGATACTCTCCATGGCCTTGTAGTATATCATGCAAGGACTTTGAGTTATTATTAACATCAGAAAAAGAAACTGCATTTTAGCTTGACTCATTATTAATATCAGAAAAAAGAGATTGCATTTTAGCTTGACTCAAGCCAGGTAACCCAAACATCACAGCCAAAACAAGTTTCCACGTGTTTGGCACAAGTGTCTCTGTAAGTAGTGCTACTTCCCAATTGGCAGTAAGTACATGGCTATCTCAAGTCATCTCACTCTTTGGTGTGCAAAAACTGTTTGGAAGTAATGGGTTATGTAGTGCTAAAATAAGATGGCTCTTAGCCAATTGACATTAAATAGCTATGAATTTTTCTCTTATTTATCAGTCAGTACCAGAACTTATCATCCTCAATAGTTTCCACAGTACCTGTCTGCTTCTGGAACTTCTTGTTCTCTGGAATGGCTATGGATTAGGTCTGCTAAAATCTGTTTGGTAAAAAACTTCCTCTTCCTTCCTCCAGATTTCCTCAGTAAGGACTAATTTGTAGAATAACTTGGGTTAATACTGAGGTCAATGCTAGTCACTGATAACTTGCTTGATGGACAGTGTGCCTCAGCAAATATGTGTATGATACAAAAATGGAGAAAGTGATTGATATATTCAATAACATAGGAAGCTCAAGGATCAGGCAAAAGAAATCTCATTAAGTTCAACAAGGAGTGATAGGTTCTGCACCTAGGTGAATAACTCCATGTACAAGATTCAAACTGGCTGGCTGGCATGATGTAAGGACCTGCAAAGGTTGTAGTGGATACCAAGTGAATAGAAGAAAGAGTTGGCCTTGTATCACCAGGAAGGGAAGCTGGATTGAGCTATCCTAGGATGAAAGTAAGCAGATTAAATTAAAATATGCTTTTTACAATGTTGATTCTGCACAGAGCTATAATCCTGCATCCAGTTTTGGGCTCTGCAATTGAAAAACTACAGCTGGAGTCAGCTTAGCTGAGGACTGTCAGAATTGTCATGGGCCAAAAGTATGTGACCTTTGAGAAGAGGCTGACAAACCTGGCTTGTTTAGTCTGGCAAAGTATCAGCTAAATGGTGATCGAACATCTGCCCACAGTAACTGGTGTGAGAATTGCAGAGATCACAATACTAATTTCCTCCTGATACTGGCAGATGGTACAAAAAGAAGCAACAACTCCAGGATGCAGCTTGGAGGATTCAGTTTGGACTTTACAGAAGACTTATTCGCAAGAAGGGTAGTACAGAAGTGAATTAGTTTGCCCAGAGTTATAACCAGGGAACTTGTCCTTCTTCTAGATTTTGGCTTGGCTATGAAAAGTGGCAGCTGACCTTGTAGACTGTGCAACTATTCTGTGTTTAAACAGCACTTCCAATCAACATTCTTCAAATAAGAAACTTAAAGGGAAAATAAAAGAAAGGAATATGATGTACCCAAGTTCATAGGCTCACCTTGTATTCTCTATTCTGACTGATTTGCTTTTATGGTAGCAGACAAACAGGCGGTGAAAGTGAAAAGAATGGCAATGCACTGGAGAGGGCTATTCTGCCAATTGCAGCAAAACTCAAGGAACAACTGAATAACCATAGGCCACTCCATTTCCTTCATGCATTTTGTGTCAAGCTCAAGTCAGTCATCAAAAGATAAAGCTGTTGTGGGAAAAAAGTATGCTCAAAGCTTCAGGAAACAAAAGGAGAATATCCTTGCTAGTTTTACCTGGGAAGATAATCCCACTTGCATAAAGGGACATAATAAGGTGATGGAGGTTCTTCTCACTATGAGAGCCACGGAGTGTGCAAAAGTGTACTTGCAGGTTTATCTGTGCGTATTGGCACAAAGCTCTTTGTTGCTGGCTAGAGAGTAAAAAAGAGGAAAAATCTTCTTGAGCTGGCCTCAAAGAACCTGGCCTTTTGGCTGTTTCAAGGCAAAATAGCCATTCTACTGCTTTAATTTTCACCAAGACAAGTAGTGGTTTGTGTATTCTTTTACTGACCTAAGGCCACAGACTACTATCATTTACTTCCTTCAATATGCCTGTGCTGAGATAACATGAGAGGCCAATATACTGTTTCTATTACTATAAGGTTTTTTTGGACTATTTTTATATGGTTCATGGGAATGGCAGAGCATGGAATGTGGACTGGAATTGCATACCTCTCAGTCAATTCAGGTTAGAAATAAACAGATTTAATAGAAATAGAAATAAACAGTTCAAATTGTTTATCCAGGCATTTAGCAGACTCTGTTGCTGTTCTTAATTATTTGATAATTTGCTGGTTAGCGATCCTTAACAGAAAATGTTATTACTTTTGAACAGAAATTTGAGGTGCTACAGATGTGGAGAAGGGTTCTGTTGCAAGCAAAGATTTGGGTGGACTTGCCTGGTCAGACAGAAGCAGGGCTTAACAAAATGCTTTGTTTGTATTTTAATTTATTTTCCATGGTCCATAGTGCTCTCAAGCATATCCTGAAGACCAGCTCTAGCATTCATGTAATTTTTGAGTCTCCCTTAACACATTCTCAATAACCCTGGAGGAACATTTCTTGTCACATGGTAACATGGGTACTAATGTGATAACAAAATACTCTCTGTATGCATCCCAACATGAGAGAAGAATTTCAGTTCTGCTTTTTACTACTACATGTTTTTTTCCTGACAAAGACAGAACCCTGGTTTCCCAATTTATTTCTGGGCACCAAATTAAGTCAATGGCTACACTGCTTGAGTAGATCTTTGATTATTATGACCAAGCAATTGTTTCTCTGCTATTATTTTAGAAATATTTCTCTAGACTTTAAATTAAGACAGAGGAGGCCCATGCAGAGCAATGACAATGGAGAATTTGTTTACAGGCAGTCACTAGAAAAGACATAATGCTTCCCTTTATCATCACTTGTCAGAGCAATGACAGCCTGTAAACAGCCTGCCCATGCATTATTCTTTATTTGTCACTGCCAGCTCTTGCCCTAGCAGGTGCCTGGCTTGTGTCAAACTTATGATTCAGAGATTCATTTGATCAGCACTGTAAAGAAAAGTATGATGTGTTTTCTTTTAGGTTGCAGATTAGGTATTTGGTCCCCATATCTAATGAAAGGAGATTTGGCTTCTTTATATGCAAAAAGTACCACTTATAGTTTACTATATAATTGAAATACTAGCTTCTCTCTCATGCCCAATTCTGAAAGTATTTATATAATTTATATAATCTATATAATACTACAGAATATGACTTAAACCACCCTACTTCCCTGTTCTATTGCCATGGCAAATCTGTTCAAACAGTTTCCTTTGGTAGTCAATGGGCAGAATGTGTTGTCCTCTGGCCATTTAAATGTCTTTTTATTACAGGTTGCTTTCTATTTTACTGAATAGATAATACATACACTGAATTATAATTTCTTTCAAATAATTTCTCTAGAATTACAATTTTGTGCTGACAATGATTAATGCATGGTTACTTGTGCATTTGAGTTTCCTTAGCCATAAATATATATGTGTAATATACAAGGATTTTGTGTAAGATGCTTCTTCTGGAGATAATATTAGCAACAAAATAGATGGGATTTGTGAGAAAATGCAGTTGTACTGTAGGAATACAATATTTGGTGTTCTCTTCTATGAGGAAAATTTATGCGGTTCTGTGAAAAGGGGAAGTTTATTCTAATAGATTTGGCAAAAAACAAGATTTTTAAAATCTAAATTTGTTAGTATTCATGAACGCTGAGATTATTTGTTAATCCAAAATGTGGTTCAAAATGAAAGATATGTTTTTACTATTTATATAAATAGTAAAAAATACTACAGTTTTCTTTAAAATTACTACTGTTCTACTGTCTCTGGTGTTACTCTGTGTTTCTTTCTGCTTTTAGAGATAGGTAAAATTTTAAATAGTGCCACAAGACATTCCAGGACAAATTAGAGTATGAGAGCACTTTTGTAATGATTTAAGCTTAAAAAAAAATCATTGCATATTGATCCAAAGGGGAATTTGTTTCCTTCACCTTAAGATATTTTCATTCTCACAACTATATTGGAGTTGGTCATTGAACTTAAATTCTTTGCAATGTTTTTATAGTTATTTGTAGTTACTGAGAATTTTTTCCCAAATAAATTCCCAAACCACATTCCTTGCCATGTCTCAAAAATAAAGATACAGTAGGCATTGTTGCAGGCCTCTATTTGCCTATGTCGTGGATTACTGTTAGGTTAGTACTAGCTTGTAACTGCTTTATAAAATTTGAATACCTTATGTATCTCTAGTAATGCATATACTTTGGTTTGTATGTAAACTTGATCTTTTAATGTCACATGTCTAACTAAGTTCTATAAAATTCAAGAGTTATTACTTTTGTTTTCTTCCTTACTATTTCCAGATATGTCTAAATGAGGATGCACTTAGAATTATGTTTAAACAAGATGTGCAAATTTTATTTGTGTGTTTCTGCTTTTTTGCGACTTGTTCCTTAAGCAACAAGGAGAAAATAATTAAATCATTTGGTCATGACACTAATTAAGTAGATGAAAATAATTTTGGGATATGTAATCCTGGCATCAAAAGATGAGCTGGATGTTTTAATGCAATTCTTCACAAATCAGGTGACATGCTATTTAAATGTGTGAAGAGCTGTCTGAAAGAGAGGGAGAAAGTTGGTACAGAGCTTTTGTTTGTTCCACCAAATTTCAGATAGTATCCTTGACAAAGAAAAAAAAATATTTAAAATTTGTGAGACCTTTTTCCTGAGTTTGTAAGGAATTTGAAGAAATGAAAGAACAGTATGAACTACAATTGATTTAATAGATTTCAAGCTCCAATACAACTAATGACAATCAAATCATCTTATTCAACTCTATTGTTACTTAGCAATCAATATAAGAACAGAAAAGAATGTATCATAATTTGATAGTTTACATCATCTCTCCCTGAAGTGTTTTCCTGAGAAGATAGGCACACAGCTTTCAGAATTTGCTCACTGAGAGATGTGGAAGGAGTGAAATTAATTCCTTTGTAAGAGACTGAATTTCAGTGAATTAATTTGGCTCAAGACAAGTGATAACAATCAGAATGCACGAAATGAGTGCATTTGTATATATTAGTTCATTTAACTATCAGTGGTGGCATATTCAAACTGCCTGCCCTTAGGGCCTTACCTCACCCTTGTGACACTTAACCAGTGAAGGGCCAGCTCACGTGTGCCTACAGGCACTAGAGAGCCTACCAACACCACAAACAATTTGGATTCTCCAAGTAAGCTCCTGTTTCTCTCCATGATAGAGTATTTAGGTGCTTTCTTGGTAGCTGCCTTCTCCTACAAAGAGGGAAACTGCCTAGAAGAGTAAAGCAATTATGTCTGACACATAATGCAATTCAGGGCTATGCAGTAGCTGGTCAGCTCCTCTGGTCAACTAGAGTCTCATCAGTGAATCCACCTCTGCAGGTAGGCAGGTGGTGATGGGGATTTGTACTATAGCCCAGGCATTTATGGTTTGCTTCCAGGGCTGGAGAGGTATGCTCTGGCTGAGCAACCCAATTCTTTTTAGTGCTTGTCTGAACAAGGTGCAGCAATGTGGTCTTGCTCTTGGTGCTGGGTCCCTGTGCACTATTCAGTGCAAACAAGCTGAAGACTTGTGAATGGAAAAGGAGAAGGGTTCGGTGACCTTCGAGAACTACAGGAAATTTCTGGTGTCTGAGGACTAACAGAACCTATGATACCCAACTGATTAGATTTGACTTACTTTGGAAATATGTAATAACCTGTCACTTTGGAGCTTTTTCATTTTTCATGGCTATTAGATGATACAATTTACAATATATAAAAAAATCCAGACTGACAGCCCTAACAGACTTCCTTATATTACCTGCAAGGTCTTTGTATCTTTGTTTTTAAGGTCTATTTCCCTTCTTCTATATTCCTGCGCTATGGGAATAGTCTCAACGGAGCTCATAAAAACAGAAAAACAGTTCAATAAATATACACTTTAAACAGTCTTGCCCGTGGGCACAAAATGATCCAGGGCTTGAATAAACCTCAGTTCAGTCACAAAACTGAATTGTAGCTGGTAGCTAAAATGAGTCAGAGTAGCACACAGGCCTTGTCCTGTGAATATGATTGGTCATACAAAACCCACCGTTCAAGACACTGAACATCTCTTGACATTGTTGGGATTTTATTGAGTATGTTACAGTGAAATGGGATGGAAAAAGGAATACTTCTCTCCTTCTTATTTGGGAATTTAGATGTTTAGTCTACAGTTAGCCACAGGGTAGAAGACAAAAACCTTCTATATTTGTCTGAATATCATTCCTTTTTTTTTTGGTTTGGGGTTTTTTTGGTTTTTTTTTCTCAGACTTGGCTTTCCTCATTTGACCTAATACTTCTCCCAGGCAGTACTATGAGCACAAACTTCTCTCTTGACACAGGAGAGTTGAATTTCTCCTTCCAGAAACCCCAACCTATTTTGTAATCATTCCAGTGTGATGTTCCCAATCCCTCTTCTGTGCCAGTATCCATCAGGATTCCTCAGTATGGAGGGCCATTCCATGTAGTAGTCTTCCACTAAATACACATCAGTGTTCTACTTCTTCCTAATCTGCGGGCAGCTTTGAAAATATATGTTTGTCAGCTAGGAAAAAAACAATATGAAAATAAACATGTGGAGGGAACTCTATTTCACGGGAGCCTAATTTTATTTTTACACAAGATCCTGTATTGTCTCTGTTGTGACTTGTTTGCTCATTACCTTAAATTTGTGTGTCAGCATCATATACTCCAGGAAACTGCTAAAAGGAAATCTTTTGGGATAGTCCACAGCAAACTTCTTGTAATTTGTAATGATGTAAGAACAGGAACAAGGCTTGTGTTGTCCATAAAATCCAAAGAATTAGTAGCTGATATCAGAAACAAGCATAACCTGACAAAGACATTTCCATGAAACTTAGCTTGCCATCCTTAGCATCACTAAATGTAGCTTATCAACAGTTTTAATTATCAGAGACTAACGTTTTCTTTCCCTTTTCCCCTGATTAATGAAATTATCATTATTTTCCAAAGCAATGAATGGCAGGCTGAGGTGTGATAGCAAAGACAAAAGATCAGAACTTGTGTTTTAGATGTATTTAGGAAGAGGCAAAACTGTAGGGTGTTTTTTTGTTGTTGGGGTTTTTTTATGGTTCTTAGTGTTCCCAAAGATGATGTTTTGCAATACAAGCAGAACCAGATTTTGCAGATCAGAGAACCTATGAACTACTCTACATTTGCAGCCTAATTTTATTAGGAAGTCAGCTGTCTGTGTGCTTCATGCTGGTATCTAACTATTAAGATCTTTCTTCATTTCTGTTTTTCTTCCCATTACAAAAACAACCTCATTGTGATAGTTTTATTTTTCTAATTTATTTCCATGCATAGTTCTTCATAATAAGTTAATATAGGAAACTGACTTGGAAAGGACACTGTTGATAAAATGACACAGCCAGAATTTTTATATGGCCTTGCACTGCAGGAGCCAGAGCATGGATGAATATCCTGCAGCTGTTTTGGCCATTATATTGTGGGTGGCAGGTTGCCAGTAGCAACTGCAGCAGAGTGTCAGTGTCTTCCTCTGTGTGATAAAACAGAGAATATTTGCACTTTCTGAACCATCTCAGGAGAATTCGTGGCAGAGTTGGGAGGACTTGAAGTGACTAGAGATGGAAGTAGATAAGCAGCTTGCAGGTTGTACACCAACCTGTCCTTCTGTTGGTTCCTCCATGCCTGGCAGCACTGACACTTTTTTTGCCCTTCTTTCTAGAACATCTAAAAGAGAAGCTGGAGGAGTACATGGTGCGTTTTGCCAAGGTGAGGATTGTGCGCACCAAGAAACGGGAAGGGCTCATTCGGACCAGGCTGCTGGGAGCCTCGCTGGCTAGAGGAGAAGTCTTGACATTTCTGGATTCCCACTGCGAAGTCAACGTGAATTGGCTGCCACCCTTGCTTAGTAAGTGCATGAGCATTCATCAGACAATAAAATCAGAACGTACAATCCACAACTGAAGTTATGTCCCACAGAAAGCAGGACATACACTGTATCAAAATGTTGGGGATTCTGCTGCAGTTCTGATCTGTCTGCAGTGTCAGTATGAGAGAGAACTCCAAGAAATGTGAGCAGCTGCATTTTGTTTCCTGGGACTAAAGAATTTGTAAAATCTTGCAGTATTGCTTTAGCTTATAATAGTCACAATTTATTTTATTATTACTACTACTAAATACACTGCTATATCTAGTATAATGGTATGTCCTTACTATACACCTGAAAAGGTTTGTTATGAAGGTATTGTACTCCTTCCTAGTTTTACACATTGCATTAAAACAGTTTTTGCTGTAAATATATCCTCAGCGTTAAATCCAATAGCAATAGCATTCGCAACAGGAACCTCAGAAAGAATGATTTGCTATTGACTGCTTTGCTGGATTCCAGCTGCAGCCAGCAAAGCTCCATTAGTTAAAGGAATGGAAAGAATCAATTGTTGTAGTCTAGGATTTCACTTCAGGAAATAATGTTCTCTTTTCTACACACCTGACTACATGCAAAGTAGATATGCTTTGCAAAGTGAATGCTTTTTGCTACCATAAAAAAAGAAAATTTCTGAGTTGCCTAATGGAGAAATTTGTATTCATTAAAAAAGTCTGCTGTAAGTACACAGAGGTTATGGATTTGCTAATTAATGATTATTGTTCCTTGAATTCTGTTGTTAGGACTCTTGGGCCACACAGTAAGCTGATAAAGCATTTGCAGCAACATGTACTATTCTTCTAATGAGCTATCAGTAGAGACCAAGAAAAATACTGTTAAATGATTTCTTTTCAGATCAGTAATAAGATAATGCACAAAATTCCAAATTTTAACCTTCCTAGCTTCCATGCATGCAGTAGTTCCCATTGTTACCCCCTTGCCCTCAATCACAACATTTGCATTTTTATAAATAACCTCCATGTCTTCATGTGAAGCACAAATGTCATAAAGGAGCAGAGAGAAATCCAAGTTGAGGCCAGTTCCCCTTGTCCTATCACTAGGACAGGATACTGACTCCCCCCTCACCACAACCTCCTTTCAGGCAGTGGTGGAGAGCAATAAGGTCTTCCACGAGCCTCTTTTTCTCCAGGCTGAACAACCCCAGCTCCCTCAGCTCCTCTTCATAGGACCTGTGCTGCAGACCATTCACCAGCTCCATTGCCCTTGTCTGGACATGCTTCAGCACCCCAGTGTCCTTCCTGTATTGAGGGGCCCAGAACTGAACACAGCACTTGATGTTCAGTCTCACCTGTGCTGAGTACAGAGAGACAGCCACTGTCCTGGTCCTGCTGGCCACACTACTGCAGATCCAGGCCAGGGCGCCATTGGCCTTCTTGGCCACCAGGGCACTGCTGGCTCATGTTCAGCCAATGTCAATCAGCACCCCTAGGCCCTTTTCCTCTGGGCAGCTTCCCAGATGTGCATCTACGCCTACGCCTGTATTGCTGCATGGAGTTATTGTTATGACCCAAGGGACTCAGTTCTTGATCTAGCTTGTTCAGATCTCTGTGTGGATACTTCCTGCCCTCCAGCAGATTGACACTCCCATCCAACTTGGTGTCATCTGCATCCTGACTAAGGGTGCCCTTGATCCCCTCATCTAGATCATTGATAAAGATGTTAAAAAGTACTGCCTCCAGTACTGATTCCCTGGGGAACAACACTTCCAATCTTCCACCAGCTGGATTTAACTTCATTCACCACCACTCTCTGGGCTGGCCATCCAGCCACTTTTTTATCCAGTGAGGAGTGCACATTTCTAAGCTGCCAGCTTCTCCAGGAGGATGCTGTGAGGGACAGTATCAAAGGCTTTACTGCAGTCCATGTAGACAATATCCACAGCCTTTCCCCACATCCACTAGGCAGTTGCCTGCTTATAGAAGATCATGTTAGTCAGTGTCTTGGTTTGGAGGACAGGTGTCTGCTAAGAAAGGCAGGAGCCTCTCTTTGAAATGGAGAATGTAAACCCCTTCCTTCCAAATTATTATAATTTTAAATTAAGGGGCTCTCAAGAAAAGATATGGGAATTAGGAATAATAGTTGTTTTCTAGGAAAACTAAAATGGAAATACAGTACTACAAAGAACAAACCCCAAACACTGGCAAAGTCAAGTACAACCTGACACCCTGTCAGTCAGGGTGTTGGTAGCAGTCCCATTAAATGGAGGCTGCAGTCCTCTTGCAGTGACAGATGTGGTTCCGTTGAAGCAGTGGTTCTGTAGGAGGGTGCAGTTTCCTTCTGAAGGTCCAGTGATGATGTGGAGAAGTCCAGTTTTCTTCTGGAGTCCATTGGAAAAAGTGCTCCTTGGTGTTCCAAATCTCAGTTTTTATCTAGGTAGGAAAGGCTTGGCTCTCCCCCCTGGCTGGAGCATCTCCCAATGGGATGACGTAATTTTATCAGTCACACAGTGGGACTCACTGGGCCATTAGCAGAAGATAACTCTCTGGAGGAAGGATGGGTTGTGAAAAGATAAAGAACAATGCCTCACCTGGTTTTAATAGATGGCCCATTAGCAGAATATCTCCCATGGAGATAAGGATCACTGCCCCACCTGGTCTCAACAGATGGTGATAGAATAGATACTTTTGGTCATCCTATATTGCAACCCAAGACAGTCAGGCAGGACCAGACTTTCATAAACCCATTCTGGCTTGGCCTGATCACTTAGCCTGTGTGATCTCAAATGGAAGATACAATCTGTTCCATACCTCTAGCTAGATTTCACCCTGTAAAAACTGAAAAATACATAGAATGGCAACAAAGGATTCAAAATTGCAGCCAGGTTACAGTTGGGTTTTGAACCCTCAGCCTCAAATCAGAAAACTGGAAAGATGAGAGCAACTGCATCAGTGCCCCTCAGTTCTCAAGAGGAATGAGATCTTCCTCATTCTACATGTAGTAGAATACCTGTAGATAACCAACCATCCAGAGGACCTAGAAATGAGTCTTGAGGGATACTGAAGTCTAGAATCAAATCTGTTTTATTTTGAATGAAAAAGTAGAGCATTGCATCAAGGACAAATAGAAAATGAACACACATCTAGTATATTTTCCCTGTGTCCTGTTTTTATAAAGGAATGGGGGAATTTTCTTATAATCCTGAGATGGCAAATATTTACTATACTGAAACCAGATGACACCTGGCTGCTAATAATAGTAAAGCGAAGGTATGTTTTCAAGTGTTTATCAGAAGCTGCATTTCATCATTCGCTCGGCTCTGCATGTGACTGAAAATAATTCAGGGAAACCACAACAGAGGACATGTTGAGTGTTTATTGCTTTGAAGCTGCCCTGGTTTAGCTGTGATTGTCTCTGGCATGTGTAGTGAAAAATCCTCAGCAAGTACACAGTTTAGCCCTGCTCTGGACTGGCAGTCTTTGCTGAGAGGATCAGCATTTTCCAGTGCTCCAAACCAGGTTTTGTTCCAAATGAGACCTTGAAAGTTAGAGGTTGGGGAGGGGATGAGGAACCAAGAGCCATCACTTAAAGATGGTTCTCAGAGCTATTTAAGTATCTAACTTATGTTTTCAGAATTAACTATCAGCTTTTAGCCCAAAGGAAGACTGAGTTATTTCAGTACTTTTAGGGTATCTAAATGGCTTTGTGGAGCTGATCCACAATTGTTTTCAGCTGCAGCCCTGTGTTTTATTTTCTTAAAAAATGGGTATAAAATGCCTCTAATTTCTATAAGCTTTATTTAGTTTATTTCTTTTCCTAAATGGGCTCTTAAGCTTAGCTAAGACACTCTGAGATATGAGAGAGTTTTAACTGATGCTCACTAAGTAGGCAGTGATGTAAAAAGGCTGGCAAACAGTGCTGTTTGCTGTCACTCCTCAGCAGAAGGAAAGATGTGACTTGGGCTCCAGCAGCTGACAGTTTAGTGCAGTGTGAAGTCACAGTTATTGCAGGTAAGAAACTTGAGTGGCAAATCAGAAATGTTCAGACACGTATTTCCTTCTGCTGATGTTGCTGCAGGAGCAGAAAGAGGAGAGATGGACAGTAGATCAGTGGTGGCACAGGCCACCAGAAGTAGGTTTGCTAAAACAAATTCCTTTCCTGACTAAGAATTAAAAATATATCATGATTAGCAAGTTATCAAAACACCTGCTTGGTATCCATCTTCACAACATATATTGTTGCCATATATGCTTACTCTGCCTCATCCTAAAAGTGCTGAATTCAAATATATATATATATGTATATATGTTGAAATTTCTTAGGAGAGAGCTCTGAGCCATGTCCCCTCTTGTTCCCATGTTTTTCCTCCAATCTGCAAGATTTTTGCATGTACAGTGATGCTTATGTGTTTGTTATAATGCAGTGAAATAATGCATAGATATTTTCAGACTGGTAGGAATATGTAAGGGCATGAGGAGTAAAGTCAGTGGAAGAGGAACTGTAAAGCATTTCAGCTGTGGCTTTCAGTGTCTGGCATTAGGAGAAGGTAGAGGAAAGAGCAGTGGCTGATAAAGGCAGCAGCATGTTTGTATATCTATATCTGTGATACTACCACACTTGTGAAATGTAAGTTAGCCCTACAGCCTTTTCTTTCTGTTTCCTAAATTCAAACTACATTTAAGCCTAAATAGTATGAATGTAAAATTCATTATTTTAAGCATACTGAAGTAAACATTGGGGCTGCAAGTTTGTTTACTTTGTCTTTTGGTGTGCACAACTACAAATGTCCTGGTTTCATAAAGAGTCAACATTTTCCTGTGGCTCCTTATCTCTAAAATATTTTGGAGGCTGAGAAGTAAGTTCTGCAGAAACATCCTAAAACAGGCAGGTAAGCATCATCATACTTGCAGAATTCTTGAGAGTTGCAGAAATGAAGACTGGGGTCGAGCTTGAGCATTGCTGAAATAAATTTCTCCCTGACTATCTGTGCATAGAGCTTGGAGTCAAATCCTTTGCTGTATTTAAAGACGGCAGCCTTTAAAGATGAAGAGAAGGATGCCAAAGCATTATGAGTCTACCTTTGACCTGCTGCAGACAAATCAATCCCATTTAGTTTCTCTATTCCAATCAATTTAGAAGAGGGGGATCAGAGACAGATTGTTATAAGCCCTATAACTATTAGGAGGGCTATCACAGGAAAGCGATTATGTAAAAGTGACTTTATATAATGATCACAGATAACACTATACAGTGTGCCAGTGAATGTAATTATATTTGGCAATAGCAACAGTAATGCAGCCATTATCTCTGAGATGAGTTTCCTAGAATTTTGTGAGAACCTGTGCTCTAAATTTATTTCACTATTAAAGGATAAGGATGTAAAAAACTTGCTGAACTTCCAGTCACAGTAATTTCTGACTAGCAGCATTGATCTCTGATTTGGATGGTGTTTTTAAACTTCTGAGAATAAATATAAAGACCCAGATGTTTTGTGAAAATAATCTTTTTTTTTCTTAACTCCAGTCCCTCAGAAGCATGGAAGCAGAATCTGCATTATTAATCATTATACCAATATTACCTGCCTTCCTATCTAAGTGTTCCACCCACACTCAGCCCTCTGATTATTGTTAGGGTATTATCAAGCATCTGTGAAATCTAAAAAACAAAACAAAATTGAAAAAAAAAAAAGTTTTCCACATAGGCCCTAAAATGTACTAAATAATGTAAAGGATCTAAGCTGCCATTCAGAGAAAAAGCTTTATTATACTTGGAATTTTAAGATTTTAGGGTTTTTATGAGGGTTCATAGGTAGTTTTTTACTGTCCTTTCATGTCAACACAGCTATAGGTTTTCTCTGTACTTCCTCATTTCAAACCTTTATTCTTCTGTCTAGTTCTTGATGTTGGCCTATCTTCTTTACTTGTCTTTCTTTTCAGAAGAGCTTTATAGGATTAAGCAATAGGATTCACCAAAGCAGACTCAGGCCCAGCTGACCTTATACTAGAGATGAGAATTTGATTTAGTCTCACAGTTCTAATTTTTTTTTAAAGTAAAACTAAAATCCTTTCTTCAGAAAGCAGGTAAGAATAATACTGTGGAGCCTTCTTTATAACTCAAAGATTGGTACAAAAAAAAGGACACAAGCCCTGTTTTGCTCTTTGTGTTGGAGTTTGTCTTTAATTTGGAGCGTTTGATTTCAAAGCTGATGCACACTACAGCCACAGGAACAGTGTTTGTATGGTTACAAGTACCAAGGTTCACATTTAGGAATAAATCTCTCTTGCAGGGGCTTCCCATACACATGTACACTCCACAGATGAAAGAGTATTTTTACCATTTGCTGGCTTATTCCGTAGCTGACAGATTGGGGACAGCTCAGAGCAGCAATGTGATAGATACAGATGACTGGACTCTTGTGGGTCTCACAGGCATGTGCTTCCCTTTAAAGAACCATAAATACTTTAAATCATTGCCCAACTGCATTAATTCTACTTTAAATAAAGGTTTGATACAGATTTGAAAAATGAAATTATTGAGGGGCCATAGGGCACAAAGCAAACAATCTTCAAACACGAGAAACCTGTGGGATTCACTTTGCAGCAATACGATAGATAGCTTGACTGGACATGCCATTTCCTATTTTCTATTTTCATTTTCCAGACCAGATTGCACTTAACCACAAAACCATCGTGTGTCCTATGATCGATGTCATTGACCACAATCACTTTGGCTACGAGGCACAGGCGGGGGATGCCATGCGAGGAGCTTTTGACTGGGAAATGTACTACAAAAGGATCCCGATTCCTCCAGAGCTCCAGAGAGCTGATCCCAGCGACCCCTTTGAGTAAGTAGCCATAAAGGGAAGAGGGGGAACATGAAGAAGGGCAAGCAAAAGGTGTAACTGTGGCAGAATCCAAGCCCAGACATTTCCATGTAGGCTGCTTTCTGCTAATGAAAGGTAGTAGAATAAAACAGCCTTTATATAGGTTTATAAAACCTGAAAGCTGGAAAAAAGATCAAGGCACCAATTTGCAGAATTCACAAGCTGTGACTGGAAACACAACCTGGCTCTGTGACTGTACATAAGAGACAGGCATAGTTAAGTATTGACATCAGACAAGAAGTGATTGCAACGGCAGGTATTTTGTTTATTTCACAGAAACTTTATTTAATATTGTATTTGCTGGAGGTTGATGCAATAGATGCATCAGCAGTTGAGTCCACGTTACATACCAGCAGATGCTTTGTTCATAAGTGGTGATATGGCTGCTGTATATGCAGTGATGTAACTTAAACACAGAGCTGTCAAACCTGAACAGCATCAAGATGATTTGTAAATAGTTTTAGATAAGACAGCCTCTGATCCCAGTATTGTAGAGATCAGCTCATTCACAGAAGTTATTTTCTTTTCACAAAGTTACATCAGTTTTTCTTATCTTTTTCTTATAATTATTCTCATGTAAGGATCAGCTTGGATTAATCCCTATCAAAAGAGAGAGGATGGACAGACAGACATGGTTCTAATGTGGGAAAGTCTCCAGTTCTCTCACACAGGCACATCTCAGCAGAGCTGCCCATGGGGCAGGCTCCGACACTCATTAGCCCTGGCTGAACCTCCACACTGTAGGTTATAGCAGTTTGAAACCTCAGTATACTCCCCTTCCCAAAGCAAAACCTGGAAACAATAGCAACAGAAGAACTGTGTATCTGACCCCAATATCCAGGGAATGACACAGGGAGGAGTAGGTAAGTGTGACATTTTTGGGCTTATTGTCATTATTCTACTCGTGCCTTTTTACTTATCTCCATCCATGCTCTTCAGTCTTCATCTTGCATTAGCATAAGTGCCAATGAAATCAGATGCTAATGTGACCACTTGTTGCAGATCAGGTAGGAGATTCAGGCAAGCCTCAGATTTTTGGCAGCAATTTAAATTTCACATGGCCCACACCTAAAATCACTCCAGACTGCAAGTTCTAGGGAGGGCAGATCAGGTTTATTGTAAAATGAGTTATTTATTGAATAGATAGGCGATAGCAGACAAAAGGCTTTAAACAGAGTTTTTTATTACACAGTATGAAACAAAGAGAACTAGTAGATTGCATAAAACAGTGCACAATATCGAGGTACCTATGTTAAAGCTAGCAAAGAACTAGTATAGATTAGGAGTCAATGTAATTTACCACCAAAATAATGATAGTGGACCAAGTGCTTTCACTCAGCTCCCAGGGCAGTAACCATAAAGTAGGCATCCCCGATGTGGGGAGAAAGCCCCACACTTTTCCAGGGGACATGCAGAAGATTTCTGCTTTATGAAAGTTTGGTGCAGCTTTTATAGTTTATAAAGTGAACTGTCAGTCAGAAATTCCAGCTTATCTTCCCAGATCTCACTTCCACAGCAAGATATCTATTGACAGCTGGAAGCATTTTTTTCATGGGGTCAAAAAAAAGTCACTGCAAAACAAGTTGTCTTGATTGAGTTATTTCACCAATTAGCAAGCTCTTGTGAAGGGCGAGACACCCTGAGTTATTTCACCAGCTAACAAGACACAGGTAAGCTCTTCTGAGGGGCGAGATGCCTTGCCACACTGCTCCACAACATGGGTGCAGCTAGTGCAATCACAGAACACTCCAGAGCTGCTAGATGTTCCATTGCTCTAAGTCTTCTTGGTCCTCTGAGCAGTTGTAGTTTCCTGGCACTTAATGAAATAATGAAATAATTTGGTTCAGCATTCAAAGTTTGCATAAGTAAAACTCTCTACAGCGTAGCTACAGGATTGCTTATCAGCTGTTTCACATTTGCTGTTTGTAGTATGCATCTTGTAGAACCTTGTCACAAAGACAAGAGAGGACTGAAGAGGAATCTCTGATGGGAACCTTTCTAGAAAGACGAGCTTTTGTGCAGTGCAGAATAGATGTGGTGGCTGTGGACGAGCTGTGTTCCACTCAGCATGGCAGCACCTGATACCCATCTTGCCCTGCCAGCGTAAGACACAGGCAAATTAATGGCTTCTCAAGGAGCAACATATAGTGCAATGCAGCCTATAAATCTCTTGTAATGTGAGTGGTTGTCAGGTGGAAAGGCTTCCCAGTTCCAAAACAAATCAGTGAGAGTCTTCCTTTGTTTTCCCCATAACAGGATGCACACCAGAGCAATGCAGCTGGAAAAGCAGCATTGCACACAAAGCCGTCGTTTCTGTCCCCACACATGCCAGCAGGACTGAAGGCTGGCTGAGATAGGGCCATATGCTGGCTTAAAAGCACGCTCTGCTTAAAATGGAAAGTGGGGAAAAGATATGTTTTAAATAATCAGTATGAATTTTTCTTAGGGGAAAAGATTTTTTTCCAATACAAAGTCAGTACTGCTTCTCTCCAAGGCCCTCTCTGCTGAGTCCTCAAGTTTTTAATGCTTTGCTTACAACAAATACAGTAAGCATTGCAAACCATTTTACCTATCAGTAACATAATTGACCAAGACAGCTTCTGTGGAATAAAATATATAGAACAGTTTTCCTTTAGGTACATATGCACCAAAACTAGAAATTGCTACAGCCAGCACCATAACTATTATGCTACTATTTTGTAAGCAGGAAGGATTTATTTTTTTAAATTTAGGTTAAATATTTTACAGTTGGCTTTGTAATAGTTTTATTTCTTGCCAGCAGAGTCAGATCTGAGATGATCCCTAATGAACTGGAAAATTGCCAGCATTTTTAGTAGAACACCAGTACATAATGGATACGCGATCCAAAAAGTGTGCTGATGAGTTTTTCCCCCTCACTTAAAATGCCACCACAGTATATGCATGAAGCAGAAAAGGTCACATCAGCCTAAGAAATAATGTACATAAAACCAGATCAAACTACAGAAGACCTAAGAGCAGTTGTTGTATTATCTGCATGGTACATTTGCTTTCCATCTGCACATGATCAAAGCGCTGCTGCAGCAGACACCAGCAGTGTTTTTGGAGCTGACACAACCAGCTGAAATGCTGACAGGTAGGCTCTTGTTGTGACAGGAGCACGAATCTTACTAAGCTCTAATGCCAGCTCAGCTAGTGCTCTGGAATTAATCTTTTCCTGTTTTAATTTTTTTAAAATTGTATTCCACTGTGGTCAGTTTTGACTATGTGTTCTCCCATTGGATGCCATCTATCTCAACATGGTCTTCCAGGTCAAAATCCTCCTTGTGAAGAAGAGGCGTTCTCATCCATTTGTGGTGTGAGTGTAGTCATGATTTATTGTTCCTATACCTGCAGTGCCACTTGGGGTGACATCTTCATCCTTTGCTGTGACAGAACTTGCAGCTTCACGGCAGCTCTCAGCTTTTTCTGATGTACACTCTTGCCCATTGTCAGGCCCTCTGCAGCTGTTCACAACCAGTAGCTTTACACCAAGATTTGGCTTAATGTTTGTGACTTTAAGACTGTAAAACATTCTCAAAAGCTTCCAGTGTCAAATTCGGGTACAGATGATGTACTAGCTCCAATGGGGGAACAAATATGACACATTTGTAACTGCACTTGGATCAGGCAGCATTCATGCACAAATTTTATTAGTTTGGTTCACATATAGTTTATCACTGGCCGTGCCAAATTTCCCATAGGTTTCACTGAACCGAACTGCAGCCATATAAAATGTATTTTCAGTCAAAGCTCCCATGTGAGTTATTGGATATTTTTCTATGCTCATTGTAGCGTATAGGAAAGTTTAACAGCTATTCCATAAATGGATATCATGTAGCTTTTAAGATTAGCAATATTTTTGAAAGATCTGTGTGGTTATTTTTCAGGATATACTGAATCCTTGTAGGCATGGAAGCTGGACTTCTCTAATAAGGTTGCCTCCTCATCCAGACACTAAGTCTGTGAACTCCTTGATTTCCCTTTTTCATGTGCCACAGAAATAAAAGAGGTTTTGTATTCCATTCAACTGATCTGTCCCAACTGCAGACATCACAGTGACTGTAGTGATTTTTGCCTTGCAATTGTGTACAAATACCTGAATGTACTCTGAAGGATGCTTCACGTTCTTTTCCTCTGCTGCCTCTGGGGTTTGCAAACAACTCAAATCAAATTGTTGTTCTGATGTATGGTGGGAAATTGTCATACAATTGTGGAATCATGATCGTGTCATGATGACGCTCACTGTCTTGATCCCAGGATCAGTGGTCATTCAGCAGAACTGGAGATCACTTGGCAGGTTTTATTCTAGTGTATAAGCAGGGAGGACCAGAGATGTTTATTTGCTTTGTGGCAAGGGTCATCTTGGCTTATCATCCCCTGCTGGTTCGTTCCTCTGTCACAGCAGAGATTTGAGGGCTTGCCCTTACAGGGCACATAGATATGGGAGATAGGAGCATGCTCCTGTGGGCTGTTCCTTTCCATGGGTCACTCTGGTCTCCAGCAGAGTTTGCCTAACCCAAGCAATCGCCACTTAAACTAATACGATAACCTATAATGGACTGGGATATATAGCATGTCAGTTTATATGATTTAATAGCCTGTCTGAGCTAAAAGCTCTGTCGAAGTTCAGAGTGGAAGTTTAATATGCTCAGGCCTGCTGGGCCTGGCATATTTCCTGGCAGCACTAACATTACATCAATTCATGTTATCACACACCTGATTTTAAAACTGGCATCAGTTTCATGCCAACTGCAACATACTTTTAACCAAACAAGAAAATATAAATTAAAAAAACTACTATTTGGAAGAAGCTGGAGAGCTCTTTGGAGCAATTTTATGGTGATGTAACTTTATGATGCAGAAAGGAGACAAAGGTGCAGGTGAGACCTCACAACATTGCTGTTGAATTTCAGCTCAAGATGGAAAATTCAACCAATGAGAGAAGTTGTGCTATTTACTGGGTGCCAAGACTCGAGCACCTGTCTGAGGAAGTTAGAAGTGTTTCGGTGTGTGGCCACTCTCTACTCTCCAAGAGTTCTTTGCCTTCCAATGTAAGTCTGTGATCTCCAGACCTCCCTGAAGGGACACCAAGCTGAAAAGTCATGTAACTCTTGCAAAGGACTAGGACAGTGGTTTTGCAAATACTGAGCTATTGAAGCAAGTAGAAACAACTTTGTAACATCTGACATTTTAGTTCCTGTACTGAATTTCCTGTCTATAATATAGAAATAGAATCACTCCACCATCACAAGGCTCTCACAGTAATAGGAGCCACTTAGGTTTAATGGATGTACTTTTGGGTAAAATTTTGGACATGCTCAAGGGATAAAATCGGGTGATCAGTACATTTTTCTTTCCCCTTGCATCACAGGCTCTCAACCTTGAATGTAATTTATGACCCTAATGTAGCTATTTGTGTGTAAGATTGGAAGGTTACTTGTCATTTTCTGTTGAATTGCGTACCTAAAATCACATTATTATTTTGCAAACAGTCATCTGGATGCTCTTTTATTCGAATTTGATATACACTCAGAAATACTCTTCTTCTGAAGCTCCTTACTTTCAGTATTTAAATACATACTTTTTACAACATGTTGGTGCAAAGGAAGTCTTTGCTAAGACTGCATTTCAAATCTGACATGTACTTTTCCAATTTTATTATCATTTCCTGAAGTTCAGAAAGTGCTTTGGACAATGATTTCTGTTCTACAGCTCCCAGTGCTTTATAGCCTATGTCTTTTATGGCTGATTTCTGCCTATAAACATATTCATAAAACCTCTCACAACCAGAAACAATCATCTATTTTTTTAAAGCCTGAGTAAAATCTACTGTTTTGAACTGTGCAATAGAAATGTTTTATGCAAAGGCATTATTCTACAGTGAAGCAGTCTCCAACCAGCGTGAATTTGTCTAAGTTACAGTCTTGATTTATTGTTATGACAAGCTATGGTCTGTAAAAGACTGCTAGTGGAGATAACAATAGTGGATATAAAAATAGCTTTTGCAAACTGTCATCCACCCATGGCCCCTTGAAATCTCAGCATTTTTTTCAATGAGAGATACCAACACTAACACAGAATTTGTGAGTATGCATATGGCCATATTGAATCATTTTCTCCTGCCTTTGGTAGAATTTCAGTGTAGGAGTTCTGTACACCCAGTACATTTTATAAGGACCACTACAGAGAGTGTAACCTGTCAGAATGAAAAAATAAAAACATCAAGGATAAAAAGCTGCTGCTGGTTTTACTTTAATTTTCAATCAAGGAAATCAATCACCAATCAAGTTCTACATGCTAGTTGAATTGAGTAGATTCAGATTTGATACACAGCCTTTCACTGAAATGGTGGCTAATGCCACTTAAGACAAAAGAGTACTAGTTGTGTTTCTAATGCCTAAACTCATCTTTCCAATTTTCTTTAATACTTGGGGCATAATAATTAGCATAAAAATATAAACATCTTGGGTATAATGCTTCTAGAGCTGTTAGTCTGCTACTTCACACAAATACTAACTTTGGAGCTTGACAGTCTACATGCCCATATGCTGGGGCAGATTCATAGAATGGGTCATGAATACTACCAGCAATTAGAAAATTAAGTAGGTTCTGAGCATGATTTTAATACATCTTTACATAAAAAAGACTAGGATGGTGCCAAGAAGAAGACAGAGCTTTGTTGCTCAGTGTGTACAGGTGAGCTATTTAAAACTGTCACCATACTGTTGGTACAGATGGCTTCACTTTCAAAATTATAAAATCATGTTTGAACAGTTTCCCATAAAGAAAAATAAATCACCTTTTTAAACCAATTATTTCTATTCTTATTTATATATATTTTAAGCCATTTTTTCTAGAACTTTCATGAAGAATTTGGTGACATCTATTGGTTCTAAGAAAGAGAAAACCAACACTCTTCTCTTATGGTGTTTATCAGCATAAATTTGGGAGCAACCTCTGCATCCACTTGACTGTTGTGGTTTATTTAAAGAATTATCTACTGCTCTCTAAAACCTCAATCTAGTGCTGCAGTTGCTTCCAACAGAAGAAAGCACAGAGGCTGAACCAATTAATTTTATGGGATTTCTCTGTGCCAAACCAGTTTCAGATCTGTACATTGGTGCAAGTTCCATACACACTCATTGGCCCAGGTACCTTAATACTCTTTAGCATCTATGGGCGGAATGTGAGTCATTTGCTTGCTCTGTGAGGTCTTCAGGTACTCCACAGTATCACAGTGCTTTCCTCCAATGCCCATGGCTCTTTTTGCAGAGCCAGTGATCAACTAAGCATGACATAGAAGCAGCTTCACTTGCCAATATATACCTTCTGACTTTTTTGACTCTGCATGGAAAAATTCTGCCTGTCCAGCTATCTTGGTGTAGCCCTGAGGCAATGAGATTTTTCTGGCTTCCACTCTGAAACAATTAGGCTGCCAAAGCAATGTGTGCTGGAAGCATGAAAAAGGAGGAGATGGGAAAGAAATTGTTATATATAACCGATGTTTCAGTACTATTCTTACAATATCCAGTCAGAAACTTTCCTGACACTGCTTTAACCCCTTCAAATTTTAAATCCCATATGCTGTACAGTAAGAGCAGAGCTTTTAAGTATGTGAGGACTCATATCAGATAAGTTTATTGTTCAAGTAAATTATAATCTTTCCTTCAGCCTCTCTTAATAAATAGTGTTTCCTAGATCTCTAATGATTATCTTTGCCCTTCTGTGGAATGTTTCCATCCTGAGAGCGTACAGCACCAGCCAAAGTCTTACCTTTGCCTCTCTCAGAGACTCTGTTCCTGTTTACATTTCCTTGACAGCGTTGATTCATGCCAGGCTTGTGCTCTGGTATAACCTCCACATCATTTTCTGCAGAACTGGTATCTAGCCAAGTATTCATCATCCTTCTCTTGTAATTCAGATTTTACATGTGTAAAGGCAAAGCATTTATAGTCATATCTCTTTTAAGTTCTGTGTCCAAAAGCGTGATCTGTCTTCATTAGCCAAAGATCAGTGTGATATTTTGTATCTGCACATTTGGAATTTTATTTTTTTTCCTTTCTTCACTTCTCCAATTTGCTAAGATTTTTATTCTGCTTAACCCTCCAGTTGTTTACAGCCTACTGCAATGTTACTTGAGCTTTACTTGAGGTTTGTGCAAATGGCAAATTCTGCTCCAAATCCTGATTATAATAATGTCTGCTTGGCCCATGCCAGAAACTGAGACATGCAAAGTCCCTGGCTTTCCAACATCCATTTTCTGAGCCAGAAATGCAGTGTGTACCACACAGTGACCCTTAAAAAATTGTCAGCTTCCTGCTAAGCAGATCTTTATAAAATGGTACCAAAGAATTCCTCCACATCCCCTAGATGGCATCTGATTTACAGCACAACAGCACTTGCACTTCAGGTCCATTTCCAGCCTTGAGATCAAGATACAGACTTCATGGGCACATGATCCAATCTGATCCAGTTATGCACAAAGCCCTCCACTCCATGGAGCTGCTGAATTGCACTGTGCAGATTTTAATGCAACATTGAACTGAATCAGATACTGGGCAGTGCCTGCAGATGATCCCAAGACAATTGCCATTTTGATTTTGGATTATAGGATATCAGCAGGTTTTTCATCTCTGTGACAGCAATTATGTACTTTCCATATTTTTGCAGTTTTTAACCCTGGCAGTTTATGTGCGATTCAGATTATTTATCTCAGACTTGAGTGAGAAAAGTGAATACATATTTTGTTTACAGTCTTAGGAGAGTTCAGTAGAAGTATTGACTTGTTGAGCACCTTATTCTGAGTTATCCCCAGACCAAAAACAGCATCTGTTTCATTTTCGTGTAAATAATCAAAATATCATTATTCTAGCTGGAAGAAAAGTTTTTGTCAAGAGGCAGAGGTAAATACCTCCTGTAACCTGTGAAGTGAAAATTAAAACACTCTGAAATTTGCTGTGTTAGTTATTTATAAAATGCTGTGCATGTCTCTTGATAGACCAGGAACAAATGCGGGTCAAAAGAGTTGACTTTAGTTCTTTGATAAAGTGCCAAAGACAGTCAGGGAACAAGATTCTTGTATAGGTTTTACTCATTTCAAAATGTACCTCATTTGTTTGCAGGAAAACAGCACAGAAATGTCTCTCCAAGTGAATTACTTGGAAAATCAACTCCTGTGATGTTTTCTGGTTTTAAGATGGTGGATCAGTGTTATTTTCAGTGCTGGAGAGGCACTGTAGATATGAAATTATAGAAGTCCATTTGCCCCCTACAGAGAATGAGATGCCTGCAAGGAGAGAGGAGATCCCATGCCCTCTACTCTCCTTTGTTCTCCAGCAGAAAGTTTAGCTGATGCTGCAGAAATTCCCTGGCATTTCCATGCTAGGGCAAATAACCACTCTAGTTTCTATGAGTGCAAATGACATGTGGGCATGCAGTGAATTGGGAGTGGAGAGATGGTGACAAGTCAGGAAGAGCACAGTGGGAGAACAGTGACAATAATTTTCCTTTTCAAAGCACTACAAGCGTGCAAAGGACCTCTCAAAATACCCAGGGAAAAGGTAAACAGCAGGGTAGTTTAGTAGTTCGGAGGAATATTTTCAGACCACTGTCTGGGGAGCAGAGGGCAGTGGTTTGGAAGAGACTCTCAGAGGACCCTGAAGGAGAGCAAACCCTAAGCTCTCAGTCCACAGGAAATGTTTCAAGTCCCCAGCTCTTTGCTTTGCACGAGGTTTTAATGTCTAGCCTGTCATGTGGTGATTTTTTTGACAGAATGACACTTTAAACAGCAAAATATTTCAAAGCACAGTCTTTGTTTCTGACTTGTTCAAAGGGCATTCAGGGGAGATGAAGAGTCCTTTGTCAGTTATATATATGTAATTAGTCAATACATCTTAATTGTATGGGCCCTGTTGTTTCAGGGCTGTTTTCATTTGACCTTAAACCAAAGAGCATAACCAAAACAAAGAAATTATTATAAACATTGAGTATAAACTATATTGCCTAATTCTTACACTTATCTTACTGCATTTGCTTGCGTTTCCATTTCTGCTACATACAGGGATATTATTATTCTACAGAAGAGTGATGTTAAGAGATGTGATTGTGTTTTTTTGTAAATCACAAGGTATTATTGCTATTGCACCCAATTTCCAGTATGAGTTCCTATAATGGTAATTTAATAAATTTTTAATGCCAAGACAGAGTATTGTGACTGTCTTAATGGAAGTGGTAATACTTTAAAAACATTCGTATATGTACTGGAAGGTAATAACATGCTTATAATTTCTGTAGGCATAAAAGGATTCAAAACTTATCAAATAGGAGTATTGGAATGCCTGAGACTATATTTTTTTATACTGCCATGTTTTTTAATGTGGTGTAGCAGGATACTTACCAAGTTTTTAAAAATATTTGAATATACATATTTGTGTATTACAATTGTGTTTTTTCATCACCTATTTAGCTTCTTGCCTGATTACTTTCATTAATAGTTTGTTGGATATGAAAGTTTCCTAAGCTCTGCAGGCACAGCTGGCCCTAGGCTGCAAGACAAAGTCTGATAGATGGGCTTTAACTGCAGACAGATTTCATCTGCCTAATCTAATACTTATTAAGAAATCTAACCTCGGTTAAGTTGTATTATACAAACTTTCAATTGTATCAAGGTCTGCCAAATAGATGTTTCCTGCTTTTACTGGACTTACATCTCCACCTACTGGCTGATATGACAAAATCCCATTAAAATATTCGTTGAAATGAAATCCAAGTAGTGTTTTTGCCTGTAAAAGCTTTTCTTATTCAATTATAGCCACAATTTTCAGGTGAGGTTTGTTTGAAGTTGTTTGGCCACCTATACAATTAAGCCACTGATTTTCAACTTGTTGACCTACGTGTATTAGCTTGGGTCTTAATAATGAAATTATGACAGAATTTTTTAATCAGGAAAAAATATCTGTTTATCAATCTATCTGTCTGTCTTTCAGAGGGAATGCATGAGTACATCCAATAGCCAAGTACACAGTAGACCTATAGAAAGTTATTCCTGTGTAGCTCAATAAAAGTTTAATAGCAAAACAAGAATGATAGCAGTAGAGACATACAGTAATTTCATGACTATTAGATGCACCTTTTGACTAAAATTTTTAGTGAAACCCAGAAATGCGCCTTATAATCTGATGCACCTTCTATATGGGCAAAGTTTGGACATTTGCCAACCTGGAAGTGCAAGCTGAGCCGAGCCGCGGAGCCGAGGCAGCCGCAGAGCCAAGCTGCAGCACCGTGGCAGCCGCGGCTCCGTGGCTCGACTCCGTGGCTCAGCTCGGCTCCACTGCTGCCGAAAACATGTGCCTTATAGTCCGGTGCACCTTATATATGGACAAAGTTCGGAAATTTACTGACAACTCGGAAGTGCGCCTTATAATCCAGTGCACCTTATAGTTGTGAAGTTACTATAATCTTTTAAAAGACAAACAGAAAAAAGTCGCAGCAGAGCACTCAGATGACCCATCAGGTGATTATCAGTATTAGTGCTGCATCCAGAAGGAAAAAGAAGGCAAAGAAAAAAATCCCAGCATCAGTTTAGAAGTTTGGATGAGGAACAGGCTGAAATTTGGGAATAAAAATTCAAAGTCAAGGTGGACTGGCAATGAGAATTTCTTTCAGAGCAGTGTCATGCATTGGTAGCAGTAGAGGAAGAGAAAAGCTATTTGTAGAAGCTGATGATCATAGATAACAATGACTCTCCACTATGATAACAGCGGTGAAAAGGACAAATGCATTGCTGGAACTTATTTTGCCTGTAGCCTTTGGTCTTGGTTACAAAATACTTCCAAATCCCAGATGACCTTACTCCTTTTCCTCACAAGTCAGGACATCATCTCACCCTCAGATGGGTTCTGTTTGTTCTTCTCTTGTCTTTGAGACACTACAACTTCATCCATATTTCCAGAGGGAGGTGCTGAGAACATTAAATACACATAAAACTGGGGCACAGGGTGTTCTTTCATACCTTAGTTATCTCCAAAGATTTTGCCTTCTTACTCTTTATAATGGGGCATTCACCTGTGAAAGCTGATGTCCTGTCTACCACCACCTTAAAATCTTTTGACTGGCATTTCTATTTAATTACTTAATTAGCGAGTTTCTGGCTTCAGAAAGCTTCCTACTAAAAATACGTTGGTAAAATCTTAACTATTGTGAGGATCTTTAAGTACACAATCTTCCTAGTAGTCATATAAAGAACACATACTGTACAGTGCATGATGAAACTGGAAATCTGCTGCTTGGGCTGAGTAACAGTAACTCACACACACACCTGTTAATTTTATGGAGATCTGTTCAGATCTAGATACCACATCAGGTGTGTCTACAAGAATGAGCCACTTGGAATTAAATTTTTTTTTCTGCAGAAGTTTGTGTGAACCAGGACAGCAGTGTTAGAACTCAGATGCTAAATGATGAAGGTTTCTTTTGAATTTTTTTTCTCTCAGTAATTTATTCAAATAGTTACTAACACAAAATAGGAGCATGTCCTGAATGGAAAAGTAGCTATTATCCATCTGTAATAGAAATTTTCCAAAAATGTGGAAGATAACTGAAAGAAAATTGAAAGGTACTTTGCTTTGTATCTGTAAACAATACACACCAGCAGAAACCTTTATTACCTAGTGAGACAATTTCTGTAGTTCACAAGATAGCTGATTTTTGAATGCTTTCATTTGACTTAAATAGAATGATTAATTATGAAATTTAAATGAATTTCTGAATTTCTGCATGTTTTGGCATTCCAGACATAATAGAAAACCAGAAAATACCCCAAGAGAAGAAGTCAAAGCAGAAAGATGTAGAGTTCAACCCATAAAGCAGGAACACCAGCAGGACTAGAGGGCTTCCTGTAACTTGACAGAAGCAGAGATGATGCTGGTATTTTTGGAAATGAAATGAACATACCTAACCAGTCAGGCTGTGTAAAAATATTTGATCTGTGAGATAATTCCTGGTCTGTTGCTAAAGAGAACTCACATCCTGTTTCAATCTTCACTTCCTTGGCCTTTTGCAGCCTCTTTTCATAAAATATGAATTCCATATTCCTCTGGTGATTCTGGCACAGCTCTAAGTTTGTTTTCACATCTCCATTTGGAAAAATGCAGGCCAGATTTGCATGCAGCATCATACTATATACAATCCTCAGCACCTGAGCTGTATCTGCTGGAGAGATCTTTACTAATACATCTTAAAGTTGTGTTTGCACTTTGCAAAACTTATCTGCTGCTTGTTTCCTCTATCCCTGAACAATCTGACCTTGCATATCTCAGATTCCTGGGGCAGCTGTTCTTGCAAATGTTCAATTGATCCAGTCATGGCTCTGATGTGGTAATGGACTCAAAGTGTATGGAAGAACAGCAAGATGAGATGTTCTTGAAAGATTCCCTGAGAATTTCAATGTTGCTTTTCCGATATTTGAATCCATTTTCATTCAATAAGCATTGTCTTTTTTTTCACTTCCATTTCTAATGAAGCCTGAAATTAACATAGCTTTTTAGTTTTGTTTCTCATTTTCAACAACATCATTGATAGTAGTAGCTAGGAATAGCACTAGGAATAGTTATTATAAAGCTGAAGGCAGAAGTCGGAGGTGTTTTGGATAGATCCTGTATGCTGGGAAGAGGAGCCTTTTGAATTATTTGGTCTATCCCAATATAACTAACACTTAACATCTCTACATGTAAACTAGTTTGTCTGGGGGAGAG
>VRYO01002355.1:4398722-4412666 GCA_009812075.1 Sialia sialis
GGTGCGGCTTATATTCGTGAAATTACTGTAATTTGAACTCATTGATGTCATCACCTTACCCTAACAGAGATCCTCTTGCATTAAAAAGCTAATGTAAATGCACTTATTTTCTTTTGGAAATTAATTTTCGTATTGTGATTTGCATGTGTAATAGCATGAAAAGACCCTGGGAAGAACTATAGCAGTTGATTATTCTGAAATTTCTGAAACACAAAGATGAAAATATGCTACTGGTGAGCAAGATTTTAGTAAGCAAATTTAGCAAGGGAGTCTGACAGGGATGGACTAGCATTTTGATATTCAAAATGCACCTTGAAATTTCTGGTGTCTTGCACATTTTCTGATTGTGTAAATAAAGTTGGTTTTAGCCATAAGACAGTGTCTGTTAACATTTACGTTGGACAATTCTGCCTTTCTGAGCCTTTTTGTGTCTCTCTGGGTTTTGTCCCTGTAAGAGTAATGTTAACACTATACCTTCCAGAGATGTAATAGTAATGGGACAAGTAAACTTAGGTGTCCTTAGTCCATTTTTCAAAGTTAGGTAATTCAGTCTGAAAAATGCAGTGATTTGGAGAGTCTCCTGTTGGGACACAGAAAACCTGCAGATGAAAGCAATAGCTGGAGCAGTAGAGGCTCATCACAGTGCCAGAGGCAGGGCTGGTCACTGACACACTGTCAGATTTGTTAGCTAAAACAGATCCTTGGGGATTTTCGTGACAGCTTGCCTTTCTGCACATTGATATTCCTTATTTCTGAATTATTCAGCTTGCTGCTCTTAGCCAGAGAGTGTCTCTGGAGCATAATTAGCTAAGCAATGGGTAAAAACAGGAAAAAAGAAATGTCCCAATTATATATTCATTGTTTTGTGAGTATTTGAATAGCAGTTTGAAATACCAACTATAGTTCACAGGAACCTGCAAGCCAGGGCTGGAAAACTCTGGAAAAGACACCCTCGTCTCAGTGAAATTAATACCAAAAATCCTGTGGTATGAAACAGGCCAAAAGTTAAACCTTTCAAGACATGTAAAAACAGACAAACACAAACTAATGCTGATATTTGGCCTATGCTACATCGACTTCATTTTCAAGAGAAACAGGACAGTCCCTTCCTTTCTCTATTTGTTAAATACTTTGGTTGTTCTCTTTCCATACCTTACCTTTTTTTGAAATTGAAATTAATTTAATTAATTTAGCTTTTACCAAGATAATTATGAGACTATTTGGCTAGTGTTTGATCTACTGCTTTTACTGCTGGAGCTATGTTTTTCTAAAAAAAGGAATGATGCTTCAGGATTGGGAACTTTGTAAGTTTTTGATTAAGTGTCTAGGTGCTTTAATGCTTTTCTCATGGTTATTCAGAGTATTCCCTGTTGGTTTCCTTAAAATGAAAAGAGGCTGGTTTAGTTTGAAGAGCATGGTCTTTCTTGACAATGATTGTGACTCTCTAATGGCAAAAGTGGCTATGAGGTGTGCAGAATAACCTCTGTCTTTGCCATGACTGAGGCATGTGGAAGAAATAGGTTTTCTGGTCCTTGGTCAGTGCCAAGTGAACCCACTTTGGTTTTTCCTTTCAAAGACAGATGTTTGTGTCAGATGGATGCTGCCAATAAATGAATCCTTGAAAGTCTCTGAAAAAACAATCTACATGCTTCTTGAGATTGGAACAAAATTTTAAGAAATTAAGTGTGAATTTTATTTTTTTTAATTCCATGTGCCCTGAATTAAAAGAAATTACTTCTTGTTTCTTTGGCCTTTCACAAGGAGCTTTTAAAGAGGGTCTTTCTTAAAAGCTTTTATTTGTATCACAAGTTTGAGTGTTATGAAAGCATCCTACTGAAGTAGGAATTTATTAATACTGAATTTTATAGATGAAGCACAAAATAACTTACCGGAGAGCCTTCAAACAGGACAGAACACCCTGTTGAGGCCAAATTTTGCTACTATATCTTAGGCCTTCTTCCCCCATTTCTCCAGCTGTTAGCTTGCTTTATAACTTACTTAATTTAAATGAGCTAGTTAATTAGCTCTTTTTTTTAAAAAATCAAGCATTTCCTAAAACATTTTTGGACATATAGTTAGTTGTCATGTGTACAAATTTAAGTAAATTACACAAAAATAAATTTCACCAGTATTTAATGGCAACTAGAATCTCTTTCTCTTGGTCTTCAGCTGATGGATACAGAGTTTTATTATCTTACAAACAGGTAGAAAATACATTTCAAGTTTCTGTGTATGGTCCTTACAGGAAAGCCAATGGGAAATTTTCCTTGCAGAAAATGGCCAACAGAATATTTACACTGAAGCAAGGAAAAAGAGCAATAGTGTACCAAGGGACTAGGTTGACTGGTCACAACAAAAAAAACCAGTTCAAATATGAAACTTCTGATCCCTGAAGATAAATTTCAAAATATTATCAATGCAATCATTTTGAGCAGCAAAGATGCTCAGAGAAAAGTGCATGCAAATATTTTAAAAGCCTAAGAAATAAGCTGATTTCAACAAGGAAAGTGTTTTGAATTTGAGATTTCTGAATGTAAATGTCAGTGATATTACAAATAAATGAGAAGAATCAGAAACGCTGGCATAACGTCGAATGCTTTGTTAGAGTTCTTATGTTCTATCCTTGTCAGAAGTAAGCTTGATGCCTGAGTACAACATCCTGGAGGGCAGGCTTAAAGCCAAATGAGCCATCCATCCGTTAGTTACCTGCAGGAGTGATGTCAGAGCTGGCGCCAGGGACACTCCAGCTGGTGTTCTCCAAATGAAATACTACGTGCCAATCAGTCTGAGTGCACCTTGCAGACACACTTTCCTGCCCTGAGGGTAGGGTAACACACTCTGATAGCAGCAACAACAGGCAGAGGAGGTGAGCCAGGCAAAAGTTATTTGAGATGAAGGCTGTGCTGTCTGTAGCTTCTCCAGATTCTTCCAGGACTGGAGTGATTGTGTGGCTCTGATTTCAAGCGCCCAGAAATCTGCAGATCTGGGGCATCATTGCAGGTGCCAATGATACTGCTGGGTACAGCATGACTGGAAGGGGTGGGTATATTCTTCTGGGTCTCAGAAGCAGCCTAAAATCCAGAATGCTCTCAGGAGCACTCTACCAGGTACAGCAGACAGGAATTACCCCAGCGGTTTGTAAATCTGACCTAGCGTGAGGAGGAGGATTTGCGTGGTGTGCAAGATTATGTATGCTTGCCAAGAAGTTTTGGGACAGGCAAGAGACAAGTTTATTGACTCACTCTGGATGAGGGAAGAAGGGAAAAGAAAAGGATGATGGTATTGATAGAATACTTAATCTGTGTTTAAACCACCTAATTCAGGGGTGGTTATGGTGGCATTGGGTTAATGGCTAGACTAGATGATCTTGAAAGGCTCTTCCAACCTTGACGACTCTGTGATTTTGTAATCATAAAGAAGTGAATAAGGCTCTCTTTGATCATGAATCGAAAATTTGTAAAAAATACTAAATAATGTACTTCCAATTATCTAAAATGTAATAAAACTATTAATATGGGCTTGTCAGGGAGTGACCCTGTCATAGAACTGTAATTTCCTCCTTTGATGTGGTGCCATTAGACATGGGGATAAAATGAGCTCCCTGCCACTGAGTCAGAGAGAGGATACTCCTGCTGTGGGACAGTGTCACACTGGTGCCTTGGTGCTGCCTCCCATGCTTTACAATACCCACCTCCAGGAGCCATGTAA
This sequence comes from Sialia sialis, assembly GCA_009812075.1. Classification (NCBI taxonomy): domain Eukaryota; kingdom Metazoa; phylum Chordata; class Aves; order Passeriformes; family Turdidae; genus Sialia; species Sialia sialis. The sequence goes on from VRYO01002355.1 coordinate 4,402,431, forward strand.
ACTCAAGAAAACCCACTACCCTCAGGGAAATTGTCTCGTTTTCTAGTGTTTGAGAGAATACAGCAGTTTAAGGAAAACAAAGCTGTTGTTCCATGGGGATGAGACCACACACCTGCAGGTTATAGCAGGGAGTGTTACAGAAACGAGCAGGGAATTCTCTCCCTTTGGGGGCAGCAAGACATTGGGTACCTGAAGCCATATTAGGAATTTGGTATTTAAAAGATTAGGGAGGCAGTGATTTTCATCTCCCTTCCAAGGCTTTTGGTATTGCCAGTACTGATTTTTCCTGAGGTTGGTAGAGTGTATACACACCTTTATCATCTTTATTTTTCATCAGATGACCACGTGACAGGCTGAGAAGAATTTGCTGTCAAAGAGTAGCTCTGAATGGTTTGATGTTGAACTCTGAGAGTGTCTCAAATATTGATGCAGGTCCCTGAGGGAAATGGCTCTACAGAACCTCACATCTTAGTTAAATGTCTTCATTAATTATCTGAACAATAAATATTTAAAACCCAAGTTAGCTGGTATTGTCTTTGAGAAGATAGTCAAAATGCAGTATTGGTTGGTCCTAGAAAATGGAAGGAAATAATTAGAAGGAAATAATGTGAAATTCAGCACTAAAAAGCAAAGGGTGCCACAGATGAGGAGAAATTCAAAGCACGAATGCCAATAGCTAGTTAGACAGTACTGTGACAGGAAGGCATGAAAGTGTTATATTGTTATATAAAGTTCCATTTTCATCCTGTGATGTGTTAACATCCATAAAAGTTGCAGATAGTTATTCCACTTTGCATATCTGTCAGGGACACATTGCCATGTCCAGATTTGACCACCATGCCTGGGAACCACGGAATAGTTGTTTCAACTCCAGATGAACTTCAGAATGGAGAGGACTGAGAGAGGGAGGACATTGTATCTTTCTGGTATGGAAAAAGTCATTAAATAGAGAGAGTGTTGAGTCGTTCCAATAGAGACTGAGGCAGGTTTTCCACAGTCTTTATTTATTTATTTACTGAAGTTTGCGTCAGGCAACGGCAGTCCGTGACATGATCAAGGAGAAATCTTTGGCTGAAGTTTATCAGCCCTTAATATTTTACAAAGGATTGTATAAAACTTTGGTAGCCGTGGTGATTTACTTGTGTGCAGTTAATTTTTTTGCTATGAAAATTGCCTTTCCACAAAGAAAAGTGCTTAGTAGCTGTTGAACTGTCCAGCTCAGTCAAGGGACGTAATTTAGTAACTGAGGTTGAGGGAGGAGTGTTGTTAATTCACTGATGAACTTCATTTATATGTTTGTTTCCTAAGAGGGAAACATAACATAATAATGAAACATTTTGTGATAACAGACAATGTTTAACTTGAAAAAGTTTTATTTTAAGATTTCTAATACTGCAAAGCAATTCAAAGAACAATTCAAACAATATATTCAAAGGTAACATTTGGGGCATGTGTGAAATAATATTTCAATTAATTGTTTTAAATGTAGCTTCCTATATAACAGGCTTAAAAATATTTTATTCTGTATTACAGGTCAGTATGGAGGCCCAGCTAGACTGGTTTAGTGGCTGAGGAAAGCCCTCCTCATATATCAGTTTCTAAACAAACATCTTTTTTGTAAGAATTGATATTTCAAAGGATTATTTACATCAGGAGACAAGCCATGCACTTCCCAAAAATTGATTATTTCTGTGTTTTTCTACTTACTGCAAGAGATTGTATGCTGACTTCTTATTAGAAAATATATTTAAAATATCTTAGATTAGTCTTCACCTAGTGTACAAATTAGCTGTGCTTCATCGATAGAACTGTAGCTGGAAAAGTGAACTCAAAATCTTTCATGCGAGGAAAAAAATGTTCTTGATTATATTCCTTTCTCTGAAACAGGAGCTCTTTATTACATACATTATTTGTCAAGAATATGATACATATTTCTTGCTGCATACTTGGCTGTTGTCTTTTGTCTTGATAATGAAATGCATACACATTCTCTGAATGGATCCTGACAGGGGAGAGAACTTCATTATTCCACAGAGAGATGAAGGAATATTGGCTCGATTGCACAGTGTTCATCATGTGGACACCATTGCTCATGGGAGTGGGAGTTTGTGGAGAATGACATTATTCATTTGGAGTTTTGCCTGGCACCCATCTTTATTATTAGTGCACAGCAAATATTGTGATAATCTTGAAGGACTACCAGGTGTACATACATGGATCTTATGCTCACATCTGCTGTGTAATTTCAGAGTTGTTCAATTTACTGAAACAAAAATAGGAAGACTTTTTTCACTGTCTCCTAATGTTCTTCTTAGTCATCACTTCAGATGGCAATTAGAATGTAATTCTAATTAATTTAATTGTAATTGTAATTCTGTCTGCAATTAGAGTCTGCGTCCTACAGCACACAGGGTGTGTCTTTAAAAACTTTTAAAATCCAAAGCAGGTGGTACATCCCTTGCATCCATTTTTCTCTGACTGATTAAATCCCCCAGGAAGTGAAATCAAGTCTCAAGGTGAATCCCTCCCCTGTGATGCAGGAAGAGGAAGGTTGCTTTGTTTGTTGCTTCTGCATGGGGATTTGCCCCTGAGTTTTCTCCTTGGAAAACACAGGTGTATAAACCACTCCTAGATCAATGGGAAAGTATCTAAAGGGTATTGGTACAGACAGGGTGATGTATGGAGGAAGAAAACTGCTAATGCAAAGCATGCTGTGTCAGATTTGCTTGAAGCTGTTCTCCCTGCTCTGGAAGGAGAAGCAATGAAGACAAAATGCTGACCTCTATGAAGCTCATTCTTCTTCTAAGAAAATGCACTTAGTCTTTCTTTCTTGCTATTATTCTTTGTCAAGAAATTGTACCTTCCAGGTAGAGCAGGTTTTGCCCTCCAGGAATGGCTGCACCTGCAAGTGATTGAAAGATGTCAGAAATCCACTTCAGCTAAGCCCAGAGCACTGTTTAGTTGTGGCCATATCACTTTTCTGCCTCTATGGAGAGATTAAGCCTCACCACTAATAATAAAACTAAGTTGTGAATGGAGTTCTTTTAGCAATACTTGAAAGCTGATTTTTTTTCCCCCTTTGGCTTGTTTGGCTTTCCCACTTGCTCCTAATAGTAATTGTTAATGGAATAACATCCTGTGTAATTATGGTGGAAGCATGGTTCTGCTTTTAAAGTATAGTTACGAGCAGAAAATGTTCATAGTGTTGTGTTTCATTTTATCTTCATTTATAAGCGTAGCATTTAGAAGATAGCATCCTGTGTATAGCTTCAGAATGAAAGCTTTAAAAGCAATTCTGTCAATGCTAATGATTTCAGTCTTTGACCTGCAGTTCTGTGTTTCATAATGTACTTATTTGTGTTTTGCAATTTGTATTTAATTGCATGTCTAAGAAGGTTCATGCATAACATTCTTCCTTTAAATCTTTCATTAGGTTTTTTTTTCTTGCCAGCAGAACATGGCTGAATGCTACAGCAGCTGCTGTGCAGCCATAACTCTTCTGTCTTATTGCTGATAATGACAGCCAGCAATTTACTGTGTGTATTAAGTTTGGGTCCATGTTGTTGTAGCACTGAAGTTTTTAGGAAAACATTTTCACAAATGTAGGACAACAAATGTCAGACTGACCTATCTACTGTTCTTCTCTACACTTGCTATGGGCTCTCTTCTTTTCTGCTAGCTGGAGATGAGTGGTTTGAAAATGTTTTCTGTAGCAAAATATTCAGATTTATTATCTTGGTCTTTATGGCATCATAGTTCTCCTTTCTGTTTAGCTGGTAATGAGATATTATTTTTATTTACAAAAGTAACTGGCAAGAGTGAAACCTGCTGGTGAGATCCATGCTCCCCAGTTTACACCAGCTGCAGAAAGAAGCATCCCCTGAGAGTTTTTCAGGGAACCTGGCCAAGTTTCCTAGGCAGGGAGTTAGGGAATGAGCTATAGGACAGGGTCAAAGCCAAGTATTCAGGAAACTCAGGTCAAGAGATCAAAAAGAAAGAAGGTAGTGAGAGTATTGGTACACATCATCAGAAGATTTCTGTCCTTTGGAGGTGTACAGATTTTAATCAGCATAATCTGTACTGACCTTAGCCACCAAAAACAGATGATCATCTCAAAGATTAAGGGTAGATTACTGCAGCATAATCAAAGGTGATGTAAGTATCTGTGGGGCGGAAGTAATGATGAGAAGCTTTTGGACAGATGGAGCAGTTTGTCTCTTTGGGGGAAGCAGGTGCTCTGAGGGCTGAAGCCCATCTGTGTGCTGACACCAAGTCAGGGTTGACAGCAGCACCTCAGCCCCTCACTGGGATTCAATGTGCAACCCCAAGGACAGCCTCCACCTTTGAGGCTGAGAAGCTGGAAAAAAGTGAGGACTCAAGGCCTTAAAGCGGACCCTCAGTTATCTTTGAATCTGCATTTGAATTATTTCTCGAGGAGCTACAAAACCTACTGAATCAGAAGCACTGAGCACTCTTTGTGTAGTCTGTAAACTGATAACAGTATTACCAATTGTTCCTATGCATACCATCTATTTAATGAGTCTATCTGCCAGTAATTATCTGGGTGATATAGACCCCGTTTGTTTGAGGTGGTGAATATGGCCAACAGTGTGAAATTACAGTTTCCGTGGGGTCAGTAGCTGCCATTTCTGACAAAGATTTTTCCAATTGTTTGTGATTAAGTATTTGATTTTTTTCTGTTGTGTTTTTGGTGGTGATTTTTGGAGGGTTTGGGTGGTTTTTTTGTAACCTCTTAACAGTAAAGCCTGTCTAGGTTGGATTAGCTCAGTTGATTAGAGCATGTTGTGAATAATGCCAATGTTGTGGGTTTGGTTGCTGTACAGGCAATTTACTTGTGGATCCTTTACAACCCAGAAGATCTGTGATCTTCTCACTACTTACAAGAGTTCTTATTACTGTTCAGCTTACCTTCCTGCCACTTCAGGATTTGATACACCTTTTTTTGTGCTTTCTAATGTAATTCTGTATTGATAGGACTATCTCTAGCACATTTACAGTAATTTCACGATTATAAGCCACACCTGAATATAAGCCACACCTCTCGGTAGCCAGGTAGACCATGGGATTTGTCCATATATAAGCTGCACCTGAATATAAGCCGCACTTTTTTTTTTTAAGGGGGAACCATGTGTAACAAAGTAACAAATTAGTAACAGAATTGCTGCCAGCTGGGTTTGGTGTCAGGTGCTCAAGTTGTGACAGTTTTCATAGACCAGGGAAGCCTTTAAAGGCAGCCCCAGGTGCCCTCCCTGGCCAGCTCTCACTTCCGGGTTGGCATTTCACTGGGATTTGTCCATAGATAAGCTGCACCTGAATATAAGCCGCACTACTGGGGTAGGCTGGATTCTTCAATGAAAAAGGTGCGGCTTATAATTGTGAAATTACTGTATTTTAATTATTTGGGCATATTGATTGCCCAAATCAATTTCTTCAAATCTTGAGATATTTCTTGAAATAACCATCACCCCCTTTTTTCTTCATATATTATTAGTCCAGATAAATGCTTTTTTTTTTTTTTTTTTTCCTAAAAGCAGGTTTTCTGGAGACAGGAATCTTGGGATATAAGTTAATGCAGTTACATTGCTTATGTGTTATTTTTTTTCTGCTCTCAATTTTTTCTTGCAGTATTTTGCTTATAGATATCTATAGGGTGACCCCTCTTGATCCATGTGCTGTTACATGGCAGGCAGTGGGACAGTGCTGACACAAGAGTGCCAGCAGGGAAAAAGCTTGCAAGGCAGCTGCAGTCTCTGTTGGTGAGTCACCTAAAAGCCAGCAATGTACCCAGTCCAGCCTGAGCCCATATCATCTCACATTATCCTGCTTTTGAATTACTCCCAAAGGTCCCAGCTGATCTTAGAAATGTATCCTGTACCTTCTAGCTAGATGAGAATTATAATGTGCAGTTCCTTGGGTGAGGGAGGTTAGCTGTCTCACTGGCCCTCTGTAGGGATTCTTGTTCCCAACTCTGAGACCAGTATGGTTTGCTCAGCAGTTTCCACTATGGCCTGTGCAAATTAGCAGAGCTCCATGGCAAACTCATTATCTATATTTGCCTTCAAAGTCAGGTGCAGAGTTCACATACTTAGCTTAATTTCACTGCAATTGATAATAAACCAGGAAGGTTCATTTCTCTGGTTTTCCACAGCCTGTCCATCTTTACAACATCAAATTAGAAGTAGATGCTATCATGGGACAATCAAGTGCTCAACCTCATCAATTTTCAGCTCCTTCATGCACCATTGAGAAATCCAGTGTTTTTTCTGTCAGTTCTGTACTTGAAAAACTGTTTTCACTGCTTCACAGTTTTTACAAGAAAATATTATTGTGCCTCTGGTGTAGACTGGGAGAAATCTAATGCCTGGCTCCCCATTACCCTCCATAATATGGCAACACAGCAAATTATAGAGCTTTAAAAAATGGCAATGAGGCATCTAAGAGAGCATTTCCAGGATCCCAGAATACCTTTGCCTGCATATTAGCCTCTCCAGGCATAATTTTTTTTGCCGTCTTAAAACTTACTGTTCATGAAATCTTTGACCACTGGCAAATGGATGAGCTGCCTTTTGTAGCAATAGCACAGCTACACAAGCTCTAGCCTCTCTCCGTGTCAGCATGGAATCTTTTCAGGCTTCTGAATTAATCCCCAAAGACAGACATAAATGAAATATTAAAATTACCTTTTGTCCCCACCTCTTGCTGGCATTTGAAGCAGATTGTGCATAAGGGTAGAGTGAGGGCACTTGCTGACAGTCCTGTGGAAGAACTGATCAAAGGAATAACATCCTCAGCTCCATGGCAGATCACAGCCATATCATTAACTGTATGTTTCATCTGATTAGCCTAGTGTCAGAGCTCTGTCTGCTTGAGTCAGAGTCACCAGGGGCGGTCTGTGGGACCCTAAAGAAAAGCCAGTGGCCATCAGGATGCTAGGCAGCAGCATTTTTAGAGACTTTGCTAAAAAACCAGGAGAAGTTTATTGTAACTATACCTCCACTTACTCAAAATCTTTGCAACTCAGAAATGTTCTGGAAATTACTTTCACTAACTATTCAGTCTGATCTGGTGTGTGAACAGTGGCAGGAACAGAAGAGAAAAACTTTTGAAACTCCAAGTGCCATTCATTTGCAGTGCTTTAATACTAACATTTCTCATTTGCCCACCTGAATCAATTTGGTGCTGCACAAGACAACAGATTGTCTGAAATACTGCAGGAGATCCAGAACAAGAAAAGGCTTCACTTCTGTCTGGAGTTTATGGTGGTGATTGCAATTCAGTTGCTTTGTTGGTCTTTTATTCAAAGTTCCCAACTGCTACAAATATATACATGGTGCTATGCACTAGCACATGGTGTATTTATCAGAAGGCCTTCCTTTCCTCACCAGTCATTCCTAAAACCAGCCAAGCTGCTGGGTGTACACCTTATGTACAAAGCTATTTTGGGTGGGCTGTGATGTCTTTAAATCTACTTTAATCTATAATGAGTATTTATAGAATTTTAGAAAACATAGAGCTATAGTAATCCAAATAACTAAGTCAAAAACACCTGTAGACCCCTAACTGAATGGATTTGTAATCTAGGAATCTGTCTTGGGAGAACAAAGTCTGAATTAAAGAACTTTTGAAAATAACCTGTTTTCTGGCCAGTGATTATGATTCAAAAGGAATCTTTTATTATCTTTAATGAAATTGAAAACTTCTCCTTGAGTTTAAACTTTGCTTGTGGTGCTATACTTGGCTTAATTAAATCAATAAAGCAAAATAAGCTTTGGAAGATAATTCTCTGGTTTATATCTCTCTGTCTAAAGAGGAGAAGAAAACATTGGGTAGAACTTCTGTTCAGATACTGCCCCCATATGTTCTGAGAGAGCTTCCTTGGAGGTAGCGATGGGATGGAGTGGACTTTTGTTATTCACAGAAACATAAAATCAAATCAAAGCTCGGCAAAAGCCAGGAAACCTAAAATTCCTATTTTAGGGACAGTTGATGCTATCTTGCCTCCTATCTATCTTTATTTCTACATTTAATTTTCAAAACTTATCTTTTCAAGGGAAAACTATGAATGCAGATAATTCCCATCAATATAAAAAGGTGCTAAACTGACAGAGTTGTTTCAAATTGTGTTTCAACAAATTTTGTTTTCTCCAGAAGTTCTTCCTACTAATAGATTGAGGGATTTTTTTGCTGCTGTTGACCTCTACGTGTCCAAGATCCATCCCTCCTCGTGACATGAATGTGGCTCAACTGAGGTGCAGCTCTCAGCTCTGCTTTCTTGCTTTTGCAGCACTCGGGCCCCAGTCTTGTGTATTAGATTTGCCTCTTTAGTGTGACTTCCAGCTGTTAATTTGCTCCTCGGTTTTATCCTTCTGAGCACCATTGCCTGCAGGACATTTCCAGAAGCTTTCATTTACTTTTTGCTTCAGGATGCTCATTTGTGCTGACTCACCTCCTTAGTTTGAGTGCTGTCGATCTCCTCTAACAATAATTCAGACGGATTTCTCTTGGATTATGAGAGGTAATTATGGGAAGGGGAAACTTTTCTTCAGAATCTTCCATCTCTATCCAGCTCACCTCTTTTTCATTAATTTTCTAAATATAAGAGAAAAGGCTAAAAGGCTCATCACCCACATGACTCGTTGCTTTTTTACAATGCAATTTTTTAATGAAGTTTAGGCATGTGAAAAATAAGAATGTGTGATGAAATTGCAGTGGAAACTTCTATAAACTGAAAGTCAAGCACTTTTAGAGGTTTCTTTGTAGCTGACTCTCCACAGCTTTCTGGCTCACCATTTGAAGAATGGGGTTTTATCTTAATATTTCCCAAACAAAAGTGAAGTTTAAAAATTGAATGTAATAGAGAGACTTGGGAGTTAAGTTTAATACAACTTGGCTGCTACATGTTTCAGCACAATGCTCATTTGAACTGGTAGTTTACATACATTTATCTAAGGTAAAACCTGTTCAGAAAAAAGGGACAGTTAAAAAAGAAAAGTTAAAAAAGAAAGAGTAACTGCTATAGGGTAATGTCACTGAGACAGGTTTTACTTTCTGAATGTTGATGATTTTAAAAACATTTAAATGAATCATGTTGTTAGAATGGTTGAAAGATAAAACAATGCCTTACAGAAATATTAAATGTAAAAGAGTTGGTGCATTTTAAAATACAGTAATTTCACGAATATAAGCCGCACCTTTTTCATTGAAGAATCCAGCCTACCCCAGTGGTGTGGCTTACATTCAGGTGCGGCTTATCTATGGACAAATCCCAGTGAAATGCCAACCCGGAAGTGAGAGCCAGCCAAGCGGAGAGCTGCCACAGAGCAGCGGCCAGGCAGGTGGGGAGCGGGCTTTGCCGAGTGGTGCGGGCTTGCCGGCAGCAGAGCCGTCAAGGAGCCAGGCGGGCTGGCAGCGGGGTTGTCGGGGAGTGGGACGAGCTGGCCAGCAGCGGGGTCGCCACCGCTGCCAGGCGGGACGAGCCGGGCAGGCTGGCAGCGGGGTTGCCGCTGCTGCCAGGAGGGGTGGGCCGGCGGGGCAGCAGTGCTGGCCAGGGAGTGCCACCGCGCTTCCGCTCGGCGCAGGGCTGTGCCGTCCCACTGTGCTGCCACTCGGGGCCACCGTGCCGTGCTGCTGGGAGCAGGGGACCGCCGGTAACAGGGAGTGCACAAGGGCAGGCTGGCCCCTGTGCCACCGGGAGCCGTTGGGAGCAGGGAGACTGCCGGGAACGGGAGCTGCAAGAGGGCGGGCTGGCCCCTGCCACTGGGAAGCCGGGCTGTGTGGGGCCGGGCCGGAGCACCCTGCCCCCTCTGCCGTGCAGAAAAAAAAAAAAGAAAAGCGTGGCTTATATTCGGGTGCAGCTTATATATGGACAAATCCTGTGGTCTTCCTGGTTACTGGGATGTGCGGATTATATTCAGGTGCGGCTTATAATCGTGAAATTACTGTACATTTTAATTATATTTGATAAGATAATTACAGTAATTTTCTGATTATAAGCCGCACCTTTTTCATTGAAGAATCCAGCCTAGCCCAGTAGTGTGGCTAATCATCAGGTGCAGCTTATCTATGGACAAATCCCAGCGAAAGGTCAACCCAGAAGTGGGGGCCGGCCGAGGAGGGAGGTTCCACAGAGCCGCTGCCGGGTGGGCGGTGAACCGGAGCCACTGGCAAGCGGGGGGCGGGCCGCCGCTGGATTGGCGAGGCCAGCCCGGCTTCCCC
>VRYO01002355.1:4413666-4428742 GCA_009812075.1 Sialia sialis
CTTATATTCAGATGCGGCTTATAATCGTGAAATTACTGTAAGTACATAAAATATTCTACTTTTTTTTTAACTTCTTTTGAAATTCAGGAAGGCTTATCAATATTAATTTCAGCTACTTTGATATTTTTTCCTATGCACAATATAGAAACTGTCTTTAGGTGGAGCAACACTAAATATTTATTTTTGTAATTTATTTTCTACATCAGTTTCTTGCCATCTAATCAACTCATCTTAATTTCAGTTTGATTTACTTGTGCATTCACTCCCTCTTAGTAGCCAAGTCTGTCACTTACATTACACATACATAAATTTAATTTTCAGGTTATTAGAACTTTTATCTAGGATTAGTGTCAGCTTCTGCTATTTGCTTTAAGAATCTTTGATGCAGTATCAGGAAGCACTGCAGAGAGGACCTGGAGTCACCAGTGAAACAAGATAAATGAATTTATTCCCCCTCCTGAGGTGCCTGTGGTATCACTAGGGTGAAAGGACACTTCTTACTTAACAAGACATTGAAATTTAATTAAAAATGCAGGAGCCTGGCTCAAAGCTGCATTCAGTAGGTCACCAGACATTTCTGGGGCTGCTGCTGTGCCAGCAGCAGCACAGCCCCTTTCCTACTTTTCCATTACATCCCTGATGCCACAAGGTCAGTAGAGCCTAGTCCTGATTTGTGTTGCAGGCTATTTGCCTTGTTTTTGTGTAATGTGACAGTGGGTTTGGCACTGAAGGTCACTTTGTCTGCTGTGTCCTGCACGAGGTGGACTCCTCTCTCCACATTCAGTAGTTGAACACAGAGCCTTTATCAGTCTGGGTTATGCCCAGAGGTGCAGCGTGCAATGTGTGTCATTCCATTACAATGGCCACATTGCAGCTGTTTTGGGCAGGTGGTTCCTGTCAGTGTACCTGCTGTGCACATCACCCAGCACAAGTGCTTCCCCATTTTCATTTCTCTCATTTTCATTCTGCAGGCTGTCAAAGCTTCTCTTCCCTTTTCACAAATCCTTTAGTTCCACTGTGTGTATCACTCTTGCAGTGTAATGATTCTAAACCCTGCTATACAGTTCACTTGTTTGCAACATACCCCATTTGTTTCTAGTGCAAGTAGCTTCTCACTACTTTAAAGTTCATGTCATTTTTCTCTAATCTTGAAAAGTAATAGGTAAGATTATCTCTTTCCTTCCTCTGCATGTTAATTGCAAGCAGTTACAAAAATCTTTGCTGGCTACAGTTTGAGCTATGCTGCAGTTCTTTTAGTGCAGTTTTGTATTTGTAAGCTGTCTTTTTCACATTAAGCATTTGCCTGCCTTTTTCTCAGTCTGTCTTTATTTGCAAAGTTTATTTGCAAGTTTTGTGGGGTTTAGGGGCTGGGTTTTACACTGTAACTTAATCAAATTCTTTTTCTGTCTCAGCACAGTTGGGCCATTTTTCGATCAGCTAGCTTTTACTTCCACTATTGCTCTTTTTTGTATGTTCAGTGATTCTGTGCAGTAGTTCTCATGTGGAAGGATTTTTACAAATATTTTTACATTGAAAACCCTTATATTTCCAGCTTTTCTGGTGTTTTAGGAGTATTTGTCCTTTTAATGTTTTGACCATAAGCACTTTACAGCTTTCTACTGTAATTACTCAAAAAATATTATGCTAGAATAGCTCAAGTCTGATTGTTTAAGCATCTGAGTAGGACATTTCATGAAGAAATTACTTGCTTTGTACTTGACATTTCTGTACAGAAGCCACTAAACAAGAGATTAATTCTTCTCCTTTGGGCTCAGTGCAATTCTTTTATCTGTGTAAGTGATCCTATTGATACATAAGGACTTTTCATATCAGCCACGGTTGCAAGACTGGACTCTTGTCTTCATATTTTGGAGACAATTTAAGGCCTGTTCAGCAGTAGCTGCTTGTGGCGTGGAGTGGAATTCATGCTGTGCCAAGCACTCAGTTTCTCACAGCTTATTACTAATTCCGCTCTAATGAAAACCAAAAGGCCATCCTGCTTTTCCTCTCCATTGCTCTTTCTACAAAACAACAAATGTCAGAACATCTTGTGGAATAGGAATTAATGGGGCAACATTACATTCAATTTCTTCTCTTATTTTTTACGGAAATGAAAAAAATATGAGTTTGCTGCTGTTCCAGTAATTAGGTAGCTTTGTTAATTGCAGTGAATGTTCTGAACTTTCACATATAAAAAGCAAGGGGTTTTTCTTACTCAGTATTTATCACTGGAAAATCTGTTGATTCAAATATAATTTGTAAGTATTTGCCAATTATTTTGGAATTTTAAGTCTCTGGGTTTTTTATGTTCCATCTGATTTACCTGTGGCAATTGCCTTTTTTATAGGCTATTTACTGTACTGAGAGAAATGCTTCAGAAAGATATTGTGTCTTTGAAAATTAGAGAAATCTTACATTTTCCCAGTGATTTCTGGGACTACATTTCTTCTGTCAGTAGCAGTTTAGTTATAAACATTCTCTATGTTAGTCCTTCTTTATAAAATGACATTTTGTTGTGGTTATTTAAAACATGAAGTCAAAAAGGACATGTTGTAATTAGATTTGCTTTGTAAGGAATTGAAAATGTATTGTAGTAGTCAGAATCCTCAGGGGAATGTCTCTTATAAAATCTCGGTTGAATTTATTCATATGTGGAAATACAGTCAATATTGAAATACAAAATGTCAATAAAAGTTAAAAAGTATTAGCATTCAGTGTACGTTACAGTGCACAGCCTTGCCAGTTTGGATTTTTTTCACAAAGCTTTGTTTCTCAAAGCTTCTGTGTGCTTTTAAAAATGTAATCTCTAAAGAAAAATTAAATTAGTCTGTAAGAGTCATGCAAATGAGTAGTTTAATTTTTTTTAAGCTACCATATAGAAGTGAAAGGAAAATTATCCATAATGTTTCTCATTACCATGAATGCAAATGAGGGGGTAATTTTCTAACATTCATATGTGGGGATTCACTGGCTGCCTGATGGTGGCAGAGAACACTCAGCTGTTTGCTTGCTATTTTATCATCTCTACTGCCTTGGATAAAAGACAGCAGTATAAAAAAGTGTTAAGGCAGAGAAAATGTGGCAGAATGTTCCATTAACATGATGTCCTCTTCAATAAACTTCTAACTTATGCATGGATTCCTGAAATATTTACCAGTCCTAAGTTCACTGCCAAATCCCAAGTCAGTGGCAAAGGGGGAAGTTTTTATTTTCCAGTCACGACTTCCAGGACGAAACCATCTGCTTCCATAGCCCCAAACAAAGTACCAGCAGTAATTCAAAACAAAAATGCCCCAGGATGGAACAATTTTCCCTTGGGGCTTCACTGTTCCAAGACACAGGGCATAGGACCCGGTTTCATGTTGGCTTTCTGCTAAGGAAACATTGCCTGGAAGCCATCCAGGTGTCCCATGGCTTTGTGCTTTCTTCTCCCTCTGACCAGCCATCCATGTGTTCCTTCTGGCTTCTTCTCTGAAACTCATAAGGCTAGTGTTGATCAGCACTGATGGAATTGCATAGTTGGGTTGCATTTTCTTAAGTGTGTTGTTTCCCTCCTGCTCAGCACAGATGCCTTTGCATTGCCCTTCCACCACAATTTCAAGGAATCAGTTAAGGAGCAACATTTGAATCCTGAGAGCTGTCAATGTGTTTACTGCATTAGAAACATGGTCTTGTTGGTACTGAAGGAAAAGAGAAAATGCATGTTTTCCAGTACAAATATCCTGCTTATAAATTTAAAATATGTTTTTGTCATTATTCTCTAACAATAACTTTAAATATCTAATTTGTTTTCTCTGTTGTCTGTGAAAAAGACTGAGTTGATTGAAGAAAATTCCACATATGTATTAATTAAATAAATGGAAACATGGGAAGCATAGCAAATTATTTGCCTATAAATCACATTACCACTGTGAGACACATTTGAGGAATTTTAAATGCTTAGGAAAGCAGACGTTTAACTCCCAACAGCTTCTCTTCAGCCATCTTCTTTCACCTTTCTGCCTTTCTCTAGCCAGCACCTATGAGACTGAAATGAATTGAAAACTTTTGCTCACTTCCAAATGCACATTACTTCACATGGAGTACTGAAATTCATTAAGTACTTTGGCAGGTTTCCAGAGGCCCTTTATTTCACTATTACTTACCAACAAACAGAACTTTTGGTGGGGGCTATTGATTTTTTGGGCTTGGTTTTGTTGGGACTTTTTTTTAAAAAGGAATTTGTGCATGACTGTCTACCATTCTCTGTATCTGCCACATTGCCTTTCTCATCTAGAGCCCCTTTTTGGATGAGTAAAGGTAAATATTGTTTGGTTGCACTGCTCATCTATGCCTTTCATAGCTTTGCAATCCAAACAACACCCACGCAAACACACTCAGAGGCACACACACAGAGTCCAAACATTTTCATCATTGCTTGTGTTGCTTTATTCATCCTTCAGGTCTCCTGTAATGGCTGGAGGTCTATTTGCCGTTAACCGGAGATGGTTTTGGGAGCTGGGAGGCTATGATCCAGGATTAGAAATATGGGGAGGAGAGCAGTATGAAATCTCCTTTAAGGTAAGTCAGCAAGACACTTTATAGAATACTTCCTTGCTGGCATTTTCATGATGCTTTCATTCATCTAGGCTTCTGTCTTTTTAAACTAAAATTAATTTAATACCATACTTATTCTTATTAGGAATTTCCACAGTGCCATAAAAAATTGTTCCAGAAGCTATACAAAAATCACACTCAGTGCAGCTCCCTCTGAAAATGTGGTAGCATGCCACTGTCAAAGAATGAAGTTCCACCTTTTTCCTTTTATCAAGTCTTCTCTACTTGCCTTTGCTCAAATGCTGTGTTTATGCTCAAGTATTGCACTCAGTTTAACAAGCCAACAGAGAACTAATCCAGCAAAAAAGAAAATGGAATATATTTTTCTGTCCGGATCAACAAGTTTAATCATCTCTGGGGATAGGGTCCTCAGGAGTCAGCTCGAGAAAATGGGTGGAAATAAAGTCATAGGAAAAATAATTCCTTTCAATAGCAGTGGATCACTAGAGCAACTCAGCTGCCATGAGCTGTTGTCTGCAGACCAGCTATTACAAAGTCTATTTTTTTTAAATTGCATTTAAATTATTGAAATGGCATATGGGGAGTTTGCAAGTGCTCAGGTTATGTACAACCAGCCATGTTATAGTATATCCTCATATCCTGTATGTGGATATGTATACTGAAATCAGTTACATGTAGAGCTGAAAGTCTTTTGTTACTTTCTACATGTGAAACAGGCATTTGTGTTAGTTTGCTGAGGACTAACATGTCCAATTTTGAAAACTGAGTTTACTTTCAAGTATATCCAAGGACATAAAAATTTTACCTCATGCAAAACCTTTGCATCTACTTGAAAAGTTTTGCAAGGACTTGATAGAATTTAATGACTTAGATATTTTGAGTCAAACATATTTGGATAAAACTTCAAACTGAAATTACAATTCAAATTTAGCTCCAGGATCTTTCCAGACTACTTTCTAACTCTGTCACTGTAAAGCTCTTTAAATAAATTTAGCATGTCAGCCATGACTAATATCAGGTATCTTGCTGAATCTGAGTTTCAGTTGCAATTAAAACAGTGCTGAGGCCATTCTGTTGAATTAAATGTACAGTGTTACCCAGCCCTGCTTTTTCAGGCTGTCTTTGCAGGAGTTCCAAGAACTGCAAAATGTTTTGCATTAACTGACTTATTCTCATGTTTCTCCAAATCATTTTTATACCTCAGCAAATAATACAGGAAGGCAGGGGAAACTCAATAGCTAGACCATATGTTTAGAATATATTGAGTTACCTTTGTCCATTTAGATTGTTTCAGAGGCAAATATAAATAGTTACTTGTAGCTGTCACAATGGTCTCTGACAGATCACCCATGATTTTATTATCCTATTTCAAATATTCCTTTTACTCGTCTTCGCAAACAATATACTTGTTGTTCTCTCCAGATTTTGTGTAGAAACCATGGTAACATAACTGGAAATTGAGACACCAGATTGTCCCAGTGTGTTTTGTTCAAGTTAGAGGGTTTTTCTTGGAGGCAGCTGTGTCGCATTGGGTCTTATTTCAGTCATATCTCTGGATCTATCTCATTAGTATATAATGACCTTAGGATCCTTGTCCTTTCTTACTAGTGTTAAAAGAAGGAAAAAGTAGTCTTTAGAAATGACTGCTAAAATCTATTGGAAGAATTTAGGAAGTGTACATTTTTTTTAAAAAGATTGCTGTTTGGTTTGGAATAACAAAAAAACTAGAAAAAAATCACAGAAGTGGAAGAGAGAAACAGAAAGAACTGGGGTTTATGATGTCAGAATCACCACTATCAGCTTGGGAAAGGTTTCTGCTTCAGCAGATTCTACTATAGCTATAGAGTCAGTCATCTTAAAACTTATTTAAATGAGGACAAGTTAGCCAGACAGTTCAATTTAGCAGATCTGTTCACAAAACTTGGTAAGATAGTAGACTTGCAAACTGTTCCAAAGTCAGTGAAAAAGCCAAGACAACCAGACTGGTTCAGCTTCCTTGGCTTCACTTGAGTGAATCTAGAGATGGCAATTTACTCTTTCTTAGAGCATCCATGTCTTTGACCTTTAGAAGCGTTGTCACATGGGTGCACTATGTTGATGCCACATCTTACATTAATTTGCTTGGTAAACAATTATTCTGAGTACTCTGGATGGTGATGCAGCCACAAACTGTCTCAAAATATTACCTGTCATTAAACAGTTCCTTAGATTAATTTTTATGTAAGAAAGTGTTCAGGATTTTGTTTTTTGGCAACATCAGGATCAATTTTTTTTAAATTAAAAAGATGCATGACATCTTGCTGGCAGTACACTTCAGCGTGTGTTAGACTTGTGAAAGATGGCAAAGCACTGAAACTCACCTGATTATTAGCATCTCTTCACAATAACTACTATCTGGAAAATCCTATGTTGAAATCTGTCAGACAGGCACAGTTTATGTAGTAAACACCACAACACAGAGCAAAAGATACTAATGTCCTGTGTTTCCTGAAGACCCTTATGGTTGACTTTGGCTGTATGCCTGGTGCCCAGCAATGCTGCTCTAACATCCCCCTCCTTATGTGAGTGAAGGAAAGGAAATATAACAAAAGGCTCAAGGATCAAGAGAAGAAGAGGGAGAGATCACTCACCAGTCACCATGGGCAAAGCAGAACTGACCAGAGGAAAAATATTTGATTACCAATCAAATCAGAGTAGGGCAATGAGAAATAAACTCAAATTTTAACACACCTTTTCCCCATCCCTCCCTTCTTCTCAAGCTCAACTGGCAGCTTCTCACAGAAGCTACCTCTGCTACAAAAGTCTGGCCATGCAAATCTAGTGCAATCCTTAGACACTGTAAATCATACCTTAACAAAAATTCTAATGGTGATTCCCCTGCCTCTTTAAGGTAGTCATCTGTATCTACAGTTGTTTTATCCTTATCCATGCCAGTACATCTTCCAAATTCTCTTCCTTGCTGTTTTCCAAAACACACCTCCAAGTTCATTAATCCCTTTCTTTATCATGATTATCATCATAATCATTAATTCCCTCCACAGCTGTCAATCTTGGCAGGAGATAGGGAGTGGAGGAGCATTAGCACTTGTCAGTGCAGTTGTAATCTATATGAAGGACTGACAAATGTGGAATATTGCCAGTTTTCTCAGAATTTTAGAGGTGCTGGTGAGTATTGTTGAAATACTGACAGTCATCAGTTCCCAGTTTACATGGTACAGTTTTAATATTTCCTGACAGGAACTCCCACTGCACTTTCAGTAAATGGTTTTGCAATTTGTGAACCCATTGACTGTAGATTTGCAGTCAGTGATCCTATTTTTCAATTTTTTTTTTCATTTAGAAGAACATTCTTACTGCATGTAAAAGTTCACAGGAAAATATTGTTCTTTCTTCTTTTCTACAACTGCCAAATCTGTTTCTCTGGCTTGTATTTCAAGTAGAGTGACTGAAAAATCCCATAAAATTTTCGTATTCTCATTTTCTACAACTTTTGTAACCCCACTGTTGTAATGCGTTTCTCCTGTTTGTAATCCACCTCTCTTCTACAATATGAAGAGCACCAAGTTGTCACCTTTGCATGAGCTGCTTTTTATTACACTTCCACCAGGTTACTGTTTGCATTTTCTCTTCATTTCAATGTCTCTCGCTGTTGTCTGTCTTGTTACTGACTCTCAGCAGCAGTATATTTCTCAATTAGTTTTGAATCCTAATCCAAACCATTCAATACCCTCTAAATCCTTGGCATCATAAATTTATGTTACTTTTCCCCAGCAACACATCCTCCAGTGCTCAAAAATCAGGAGTCTCTTACTGCAGTAATTATGGCTACAGTGCAGCATATGGGTTGGAGTCTCAGTCTTGCATGCGCAGTATTTACATTTTCCAGGTAGTTTTCAGGCTGGATCACTCACAAACCAAAGAGATAAGATGGAGGAGCCACAAGAGAAGGCAGAATTCAATTTAAAAGACAAAGAATTCATGTGAAAAGAGAGTGATTCACCCAAAATCCCACGGGAGCTGTAGAGGAGAGCTAAAAAATACATCTGAGGCATCTAAACTCCAGTCAGGAACAAAGCCACATAATCACAGCTTAATTTCTTTTAAAGCTTGTGTTAATGCCTGCTTTTTGCTTTCAACCATCCCTATAAAGTGCTTTGCAACATTCTGTTGGAAGGAGCCACATAAAGATAAATTGTGAGATAGTCTCTAGTTGACACATAAACTACTCTTTTGATCTTTCCAAGCTGGAATTGCATTATTTTGGTTTCATCTTTGTTTTTTATACCTCAGCTGCAGATAAGATTCATTGCTTTTGCAAGAAGGAGACATTAACGATCCTGAGAGTTTCACTGCTTCTGATATAATTTTGCCAAATGTCCCACACCACCTGAATTTCTTTGATGGCTTACTGGAGGTCTGTAATACTTAACACAGAAGTCATTCTCCAATTTCTTGTATTTAGTGCATGTGACATAAAAATGCACATTTTAAAGACAAAATTGCCAGAATTGATCTTCTCAGGAAAATATAAAAAATGCTTTCAATAGCATTCTGAAGCTGAAAGATAAACAGGAACAGCTGCTACATGTCCTTCGAGGCAGCCCAAGATTCATTTCAATTACCCTGCACAGCATACCTCAGATGCAGTGCAGCATTTTCAGGTTTTATCTCTATCAAATATAAGCCTAACACAGTGTTATTTCCTCTCACTTGTTATTGCCTCAGCATATCTGACTAGGGTTTTGTTTTGGTTTTTCTAACCGTTTCCTATTGCTTTAGAGAAAATGCAATATATGTCTACTGCAGCTCTCATTGCCTCAGCTGAATACTGGCCTGTCTCTCTCTCTATATATATGTATAATTTCTGTTTTCTTGTCTTTTAAATTTGTGCTGGGGCTTTGAGTCACACTGGTATGCTGTTCATTCTTCAAAGGCTAAGAAGCCTTGATTAATCACAGTAATAGTTTGTCTAGGCACCTCCATTTAAAAAACAAGAACAAATAGTAAACACAGATCTGCACTTTCGTTGGTGCACTGGATTGTTTGAAGACAGCTGTAGAGAGGAAATTCCAACTTAAAACCAGTAAAAATGATGTAGCATACAAAGCAAATATTGTTAGAAAAGGGAATAACATTTTTTTAACACTCTCGTCTTTATATTTTACTATGTTCATGCACATTTTCCAGAGAGATGAAACAGGTGAGTATTTCAAGGTTTATTAAAGAGGCAGATATCACAAAATGTTTTTTTTAAAAGAAAATCATCCTCATGTCTGCATGGTGGGACTAAGTGCAAGATTGGTCTGGGTGGTAATAAGCTATTTTGGCATGGAGGCAGAGCATTCATTTGGGTCTCCATTCCTAATCCACTAGTAAACTTCCTCCCTGAGGAGGACTGTGCTCACTAGGAGAGTAGAAGACATGTCCAGAGGCACCTACCCAGAGCTCTTATGCCTTAGTCAATTCTGTGATGGGAGGCAGCAAGCAGCAGCTTCCCAAGTAGCTCTCAACACTGCCCGACTGCACTCTAGTGTCCATGGAATTTAAGGACAAAGCTCCACTTTCACTGGTTTCAAGTGTTCTTAGACATTTACATTAGAGTATTTAGATTTGCTCTGTAATGAGGTTAGATCCTCAAATATTTCTCAGTGGGATGCTGTGGCTAACTGCTAAGGGACCTTAAGGGCTGATACAAAAATGATCTATAAGAAGCAGCTAAAAATCACTTTGTAATTTAAGCCTTCACTCTAACCCCTATTTTCTCCATTCCCAATATGAATAGCACAGTCAGTTAGAGGCTGAATTCCAGGACCAGGCAGATATACCCATTATAACACAAACAGGCAAGCACAATGAAAGTGGCTAAACCTAAACTCCCTCCCAACCCAAAATATTAATTTCTATTTCTTTTATAATTTTATTTTGAGCATACTCTGCTTTTGCACAGTGAGATTCTGGGTGGGAAAGTCTGCCACGTTACCATCTCCCAGTTACCAGCATGCCAAGAAGGCCACCACAAATGTGGGAGAGGTCAGCACAGAATGATATTATTTTCACATACACATTAGTTAAAATGCACTTTTTTTTGCCTCATTTGTTTCCAGGAGTCATTCTTTCACTTGCTTTCTGTCTGCTTTTCAGGTGTGGATGTGTGGAGGTGGCATGTATGATGTTCCATGCTCTCGAGTTGGACATATCTACAGAAAGTATGTTCCATATAAAGTCCCTTCTGGAACCAGCCTGGCACGGGTGAGTAATTGGGTCTTGCTGTTTTTCATTTTCATTCATTATCTCTCTCTTCATTCCTTGCAAACCAGTTTCCAGTAAACTATTAAAATGGAAAATGAATGTTTCTTTATTTTTCTGAAATGAGATGTGCAATTACTGCAGTTATTCTGCCTTTCAGAGATAAGATTGCCAAGAATAAAATGGAAGCTTAAAATTACAGGGTTGGACATCTCAGCACAGAAGCATGTTTCATGCTGATTCAAAAGAACCTAGGAATAACCTAAGGCTTGTGGTTCTCAAATTGCACAGTGTTGACAGTCATAGTTTTTATAAGCAGGATCAATTTAAATGCACATTTTCTTATCAGTCAGCAGAACAGGCAGAATCTCATGGAAGAGATATTTTCTGAAGCAAAAGGACTGAGTAACTATTATTTGAGCGACTGTCTGATTATTGTGTAAAATCTGTTTGTGGAATACAGCCAGCTTGGAGCTGTGAGAGTGAGAAATTACAAGACCTCTAGATATTTCTCAAAGACTACAGAAAACATTCATATCCATGAGGGGCTTTTTGCTCAAGAGAAAATGTTCTGTTACTTTCTGGAGATGTTCACAGGATGTCAAAAGATGGGAGATGAAGGGCACAGAAGTAGCTTCCAGGAAGATACTAGTATTTATTCATGCTTGAGTTTAATCTTTTCTGGTTTAGAGGATTTTTTTTTATATAAAATGGCATTAATATTGAAGTCTGCATATTGCCATAGGGTAATACTTCATGAATCATAGTTTTTTCCTAATAATGAAAATGTGGTATGAATAAAAGAATGAATTTCTTGCTTTAAGGGGGAGATATCCTTGGTTTCAGCACCACAGGACCAGGCTTGCTGTATTAACTGCAGCAGGAAAACGAGGCTGCCAGCCTGACAGCTGGCTAGAGAGAAAGAAGAATTTGCCTTAACAGGGCATCAGTGCAGACACTGTGACATACAATTCAGTTATGGGATTAGTGGTGGGGGCAGAAACGCTATTGACTAAATTGTGAGATTAATATCTTCTCCAAGTATAGCTCTGTGTCCTGTCAGAATTGCCCCATCCAGATTTTTGCCTGGATGAAACTGCTTCATTTATGATATTCCCTGCAAAAAATCACACACAACTGGAAATAAGAACTTTTACTTTGATTTCAATGAATCACTCATTAAATATTACTGAAAACCATTTCCAGTTATAGAACTGATATATCTGCCCATGCACAGACTGATTACCCTATAAATTGTGGGAAAAGATTCTTATCTTATCCTTCAATTCAAAAAATGGATAGCTTTTTCTGTGTTGTGGCAGTCCAAAACACGATGTTTAGGTAAATTTCTGACATCCAGTTACCACTAAAAGAAACTGAATTTTCGGATTCACAGCTTCTTTCCAGTACAGTATTCTTTGCATTGCATCAAGGCTAACAAGAACACAAGAGCATCTGTTTGGGCTATTTCAATAACTAGCCAAGCAAGAGAATTTTGTCCTTGACCTATCATATTGTATGTAATTTTAAATCTAAAAATACTCTCTTTTGCTCATCCTCACCAGAGAAAGGAAATCAAAGGCAGTGGCCTGGGTATTTCAACTGTCTTTGCATTATCCTCCAAATAGAATATCATCATAGATTATCATCTATGCCTTACAAGTTTTTATCTAAAACTTCCTTGTAGTTCAAATATATAATGAATAACACACTCAAGAATATCTGGAAATATTATCCCCACTGCCAAAAGCAATACTTTTCACTACTAAGCTTCTTCCACAAAAGTTTTTACTAAATCCTTTTCCACTTTCTGCTGTTTAAAGGAGCATGCCAGAGATGCAGTTCACAAAGGAATGAGCCCTAGAAAGGCCATTTCTGGTTCTATAAATGACTGCAAGAGACTTTTGTTAATCAAGGGGGAATTTCCCCTTGTACAGATACTGCATAAAAGGTTGAAAAATTTTCCCATCCTATTCCCCAGCATCACCGCAAGGGATTTGGGGACAGGAATTAGGAAGAAAACAGAGCTTCCAGACAGATTCAGGCATAGCCCAAATCATGGCCTGGGTTTCCTTTCAAGCTGTTTGAACTAATGCTTACCCTTAAAATATAATTTTTCAAGTGATAATTTCACCTTTCCTTGGGATTTCACCTCTATCTTTTAGCAGTGAGTCTCAACACACAGTTTCAGCCAACTATGTAACACTTGACCAATCTTAGTATCTGTTTTGAGAGCTGTAACCTCAACCTGGAATGAGGATCAGGTATGCTTTAAGAAATCAGAGACCTGTCAAAAACTTCGTTGCACCTCCCCATCACTATATAAGCATTACTGTACCACACACAATAATATGGATCATGACATAAATTTTCTATCTTATCTGTCACTCAAGATCTAGAAAGCTTATACATATTGGTTGCTGCCACATCCCACATAAATTGAAAAGCATGCACATATAAAACAGGAATATTGTTTGGTGGTGCAGAGCAAAATTACAGGAAGCTGTAAACATGCATGGTATAGTTATAAACAGATTCTGATAATCAAATGTAGATAAAAAGACTAAATATTTTTGCCTGAAGATGTCTTAAGATATTGCTGCTTGCCAAGAGTAATAAGTGTTAAATTTACAGCCAGTTGCATGTGAAGAAATATTAATAGGCATGCAAATGTCAACACTGATTCCACTTTATAACCTGGAAGCACCACATAATTATTTATTCATTCCAAACCTGCCAATCTCTGCACAAAACTGCAGTACATAATAACTAATTTTGCCTGTTTGTTTTAGGTAAGGCACGTTTTGAAAGCAACCCCCCAGATCCTAAAAACTGCTGAATTGTTTTACTGGATTATTTTAGTTGCTTTTTGTATTTCAGATTGTTGCTTCCCTTTGAACAATTCTAGCTAAGCCATTTACTCTTAGCCAGTTACCTATGAAATTAGACTTCAGAATATTCTTAGCATTCTATTCTATGTGTATCTCAATTTATTATTTATTTTCTTTAGTTTTCTATTTGCATTTTGCATGGGTTTTTTCTATTTATGGTTCTATAAAAGCTGTAAGAAATACATCAATAAAACCTCACTGTTCCATAGGATATGCAGACATGAAATGAGTTTCAAAATATATCTACAGAGTTTCTTGCAGGTATTTTACTCAGCATTTTAGCATTAACCATAGAATATAAGCACATTAGGCCTTTTTGAAGGGAAGGGCAATCCCACTGAAACTCAAATTGAATGCTAACCCAGCAGGGTGGTGAATCCTAACCTTAAGCTGAATTCCTCCCTGGCTGCTAGGATATGGGAACCCACAGCACCGTGATCGTCTGACACATCAAGCACAAGCACAATGACATTTCTCTCATTACTCGGTGCTGCTGAATTGGAATGTGCATGAGTTTGGGTTCAGGAATTCAACTGGTAAAGGTAGGCTCAGATTCTCACCTGAACTATTGTCTCAGCTTTTTTGTGTGGCTTCAAAAGAGATCTTCAAAGAAAATTATTGTGTCTCTATCTCATCTGGTGCTCTGGCCATATTTGCAATTTTTTCAGAGCTTCCCTTAATATAATGACAGTTTGGTCTATTTTTTTCCTGCAAACTGCGAACAATATTTGGGAGTTTCTTAAGTGGTCCATGAACACTTTATATTCTTCTTCCAGGCAGATTAAAGAATCAGGACAATCAGATGATGGCTACATTTTATCATGACGAAAGTGCGAATGAATAGGTGTGGCATGCTGTTCAGGGAACACTGCTGGCACTTTTGCAATCACCTCTGTAGCACAGAAGACTGTAGCAAAATCAGTTATGATTCAGCAACCACAGTAAGCAGGTGCAATGTCAGTTTAGAATAGGCACATTATTTAGGAATCAAGCAAGAATCACCTTCTTAGAACAGCACT
This sequence comes from Sialia sialis, assembly GCA_009812075.1. Lineage (NCBI taxonomy): Eukaryota > Metazoa > Chordata > Aves > Passeriformes > Turdidae > Sialia > Sialia sialis. Next base: position 4,428,380 of record VRYO01002355.1, read on the forward strand.
GCTTTAATATATGGTAACTATGATTATTACACAATACAGCTGTTATGTTTCTATTGTAATACTTTTCAATAAGAGATTTATAATTTAATCATTACAATTAATTATTATTTCAAGCAGAGTACTTACTAAATTATTATCCTTGACTTTGACAAGGCTTTTGACACTGTCTCACACAATATCCTCATAGACAAACTTAAGGAGAGTTGTTTAGATGGGTGGACAGTGTGAGGAAGAATGACAGATTCCAGAGTGTCGTAATCAGTGGCGCAGGGTCTAGTTGGAGGGCTGTCACTGTCATTTAGAGCAGTATTTAACTTATTAATTCAAAATTACTTGAATGAAGGGGCAGAGGCCTCCTCAGCA
>VRYO01002355.1:4439702-4450882 GCA_009812075.1 Sialia sialis
AAGTGCAGCTTATATTCAGGTGCGGCTTATAATCGTGAAATTAGTGTATGTAGCACTCATTACCGTCACAGAAGATTTTAGATTCAGAGAATCACTGTAGTAAAAAGGAGGTCTCCAGTCATTGCTTGGGGTTTTTTGCATATCTACTGGTATACCTCCTCCTGTCCTTTCAAGGACAATTATGTACAGTTGGAGTTAGGGTTGCTCACACGTGAAATGTGACAAGCAAGCAAGGTCTGGACACTTTGCTTTTAAAAAGACTGATTTTGCTCAGCTGTTCTCTACATTCTGTAGATGCTGTCATCACTGAGTACCAGTAGCAGACAAATACAATTTCTCCATTGATGGATGAGGGGAGGGAGATTCCACAAAATAAGCCAGTATCTGAGCATCACTCCAGAGCAGGGGCTGAGTAAACAGCAAATCTCCACCTGTGATCAAAGATGTTCTGCATTCAGACCTCTCTGAAGAGCAGAGCTGTAGCAAGCCTTGCTTTGACAGTTTGTTTTGTGCAGAAGAAATTAGAATACAAGGAGTGCCAGGAGAGGAAATTACTTGCTTAGTTGCACTGAAAAATTGCTGTGGCCTTAGCCCCCAAGAACTACAGCAGCTTTACTCCATGGATAGGTTGTGTGCAGAGAGGGCTTTTTCCTCTCAGTTCATTAAGATATATAAAGAAGGCTTAACTCTTCCAATGTACTGTGCTACTTGAAAAAAAAACAAAACGTAGGAATATCTATACTCTGAGTTCCAGCCTTCTCTGATTTTCTGGGAGGTGTTCTTGGGGCTTTCAGGAGGTTAACTTTCATAGTTGAAACCAGAGGATGAAGCTGAAGCTTTTAGTAAGATCAGACACAAATCTGCATATTCCCAGTGATAAAGACTGGACTATAGACTTCTAAACACAGGTACCTCTACTATTCTCCAGAATTCGTTTTTAGAAACACAAATTACCACATAGTGAAATTTTACAAATAACTTTCTCTGGTACTAGCAATCCTTAATTCATCTTTATAAGCTATCAGTTACAGATGTTCAAAAAAACTCCAATTTATATGTGTTGTATATAAACAGTTTATATCTGTTTGCTACTTTTTTACAGTAATGAATTCCTTTGTTTTTAAAGTTTCTTCTTTTTCATCCTGCTGCCCACTCTTTATGAGATTAATGTGTACTGGGAGATGAGGAATTTATCAGTAGAAGTCAGGCTGGATCAGATTGCTGTGACTGCTATTGTGATCTTCCTTCACCATCTTTCACATGTATACATGAGTGTCCTTGGAGGACTGTGATCAGATGTGTAATTTTTCTGGCCAGCTGGACAATCGTCAACTCAATAAAGAAAGTTTAAGAGGAGAAGCTTGTGATCCAAATATTCATTCTTTTCACAGCAATATTAATATAATCTCTGCATAAACCCAAGTATTTTTAACAGTAAAAATCATATAGATAGTGTGAAATCTGTGCCTTAAAAGCATTTACTAAGCTCTTAGGAAGGATGTGAAGACCAAATATTTTCTTTTTTTGTCTAAAACATACTTTCTCTAGAATAACAGGTAAAGAACTTTCAGCCATACTTCTCTTGTTTTTCCTGAGACTGTCACATTGCTATGCAGTTGGCACTTGTGGGGACCTTGAAAAACCTTGAAGGTCACTTGATGTGAGAAACTGAAAGAGGGAAGCAAACTGTAATGGAGCTATGGAAACCTTGCTGGTTATACACACCTAAAGTCTGTGCCAACACTGATTGCCATTTAGTACCCTCTCTGCTTCCATTCAGAAACACTTTACATCTGCTTTCCTATGCCAGTCTGAGGGAGAGAAAACAATGAAGTACGCAGACAAGTTTGGCTCTAGTATTTGATGTCTAGCTAGTAAAAACATGTGGTGTGAAAACAAACGTCTCATAAACAGCCTCTGCTCAGCTCCTCTTTTTTTGCAAACACACTTATTTAAAATCTGACTCTTACATTTCTTGAAAAAAATCTGTTTATGATAGAAAAGAAGGACATTTGGAAAACAAAAGGCAATCTTTTTTCCTGCGCTTGTCATGGCCTTATCTCTTATGTATGTTTGTGCCTTTTGTCCTTGTAGCTGGCAGGGTGTACATACCCTTGATAATCTGTTCTACCTTGTAACATCTGAAATATGTGCAGTAGAGCAATGTAACAGCAAACCCAGACAGATTAGGTTAGTGAGACTGTCGGTTCTGTCTTTGAGTGAGGTAACTGTACTCTTTTCCACAGTGGAAAAGAAGAAAGTTTTCAACTGGGTTTTGTTCTTACTCTTTTGAATATACTGAGAAGTCTGATACCAGTTAAAAACAGTAATACATGCTCCTTCTAAGACAGAATAATATATTTGTAATATGTATTTGAAGTCCTACTACCTAAAACAATAGGTGTGAATTGGACATGAGATGTTTTCTGAGGAAGTACTCATGAATCTACAAGCTGTGAGCCAGCATGAATATATTGTGCAGATATCACAGCTTCCAGTATCTTTGAAAACACGTTTTTTATTAAATTAATCATATAAGATCAGCCATTGCCATTTATTGTAGATTTCATGAGTTCAATAGTCAAGGTGGTGCAAAAATAAGTTGTTTTACTCAGTCAAAAGGGAACTATTTAATCTTGGTTTCACTTGCTGTTACATGAACTTCAATAATTTAATGAGGAAGTGTCTCAGTCACTGCAGCAGTGCTAAGCTGTAGAACCTGAGAGTACTCCTTTCTCAGCTCCAAACTGCTTTACAGCACTGACATGAAAATGTCACACATAAAGTCAAGTGGCACATTTGAAAAAAGAAGAAAGCCTAAAAACTCACTAATTTCTCTTTCTTTTTTTTTAATGTGTCACCCTCTTACCCTTAATGAGTCGATCCAAGCCCACCAAGTGTCACACATCTGTTGTACAAAAGCAATAAAACCCCACCCTGCACAGACTGAGTGCTGCACAGCTGGACTGTTCAAATTCTTTTATCAGGATCAATGTCACACTGAATAAGTCCCGTGTTTCTTCGGTGAGGTTTTCGGCAGTGCTTGACTTCTTTACCTTTGACTTTTTCTGTTTTATGGCTCACACAAAGGATGAATACTTCTAAAATTACTGTATATCAGTTGAGAGGAGAAGTGGCTTATTTTTCCATATTTGATCCATAGGCATTGATGGCCCTAGGGTTATCTGAGAATGTAAGCAGTTCAGTAAAACTGGCTGGCTCTAAGTGCTGCTCAGACAAAAAAATAAATAAATAAATAAATAAATAGCAACATAAATGAATATTGCTAATATCTTCTAAGAGTTAAAGCCATTCTCATATTTAAGGCATTAAATCAGATAGAGGGAGAGTACTATATACACTGATAGCACAAGGGGCTTCTGTTGTTGCTGTGTCCCTAAGGATTGTCCTGACACCATCTCCACAGTTATTGTTCACAGATTCTATATTGAACATACAGTTGTCTTTAGATTGCTACACTGATGCTCTTTCTGCATTTGGCACAGACAGTTTCATGGTATGGTGAGCATGCAGGCATCTCCCAGGACCCATGGGAGTTTGGCTTTCCTGCTCCAGTTCACCGCTCCCTGGCTCCATGAAGGCTGAAGTGTACCTAGGTGAGTCTGGCTGCAGTGCAGGTGGGGCTAGGCTGCAGGAGCCAGGACTTCAGCTACTACCTCAGCAGCAGGTCTTGCAGGAACTCATTTTCCTGGGAAAAGTTGAGGAGTTTTAGGATTATCAAAGAATACTGGGCAATATAACTGTTGGCCTCTGGGAAGATGTATTCTCTACGCTTCCACACCTCATCTGCTCTCTGTAAGGACTACAGTGCCCATAGTGAGTTGGATGACATTTCAAGAACTGAGTATGTATAACTACTTGCAGATAGCATCCTGTGCTTTTGTCAGAATTTGTTTAATTCTAAAACAGCCTTTAATATCACCACTAACCATCCTTTTCAGTCCATACACCAAAGTCTTTGGAAGCATTTTCCTGTACGCTTATCTGTGTGCACAAATTATGTCATTTAAGGCTGAGCAAAAAAAGTTTTGTCTGTAGCAACTCAATGCCCTACCTGCATGGCTGATAAAATATGTCTCCTTTTCATCCCTGGTCTTACAATTGCACAAATAGGAATGTTGGAAATGCGTTAGGATCACTAGCTATTTGTCTTGTAGTTGTAACTCATAACCTCAAAAATCCTAAATCCGTTGTGCACTGTGACTGGAGACAAGGCAGTTCAAAAGCATATTGGTGTATAAATGAGGGAAAGAAAGAAAGAAAGAAAAAAAAAAGCCCCGTTCTGCTTTCCTTCCTTTGTCCATGGGAGCATCTTGGGGGTTTGCAGGCTGTGTGGTGCTGATGCTTGGCAGAATGTTCCCCGTGGCTCTGGCTCTGGCTCTGGCATGATGGCTCAGTTCAGTTTCTAGCAACTGCCAAGGCCACACAGAAGCACAGAGTTGACTGAAATGCCATATTACAAAAAGAAAATAAAAAACAAGCCATGACCCCTCTGCAGCTGAAAGGATGAAACAAAAAAAGGACGAGCTAACATGTAAGCTGAAAAAAAAACAGAGGAAAAACTAACTCAAGCAAACCTTTCAAGAGCAAAGGGAAAAGAGGAGGGGAAAAAAGAACGTGAGACAGATTTCAGCAGTGAAAGAACTAAATGTAACTTCAACTCAAGCCTTTTCCAGAAATGGACTGAACACATTTACTGCACAGTCCAAATGACAGAGATTGGGATGGAACAATGCCATCAAGACAAAATTACGCAAGCCTTTTAATGCAATAAGCGTTAACTGGACGTGGAGTATTCACTGTCATTTTACAATTCTGAATCACATAAATATACCCAATTATTAATGGCAATTGTTAGCAGTTCCATTTTAATTAACTTGCATGCTGTAAGAACTGAACTGATGTATCATTTAATTTTCTATTACACCAGAAATCTTTATCTATACAATGGAAATTTAAGTGCACTGAGAAATGATTGAACATTCTCAAAAAAAAATTATAGTTGGAGAAGGTATTTCATATGAAAATGAAGGTTGTGAGAACTAATTACCTTTCATCTTTTTTACTGTGGGGCTGCCCAGTGCTGGATTTCTGTATCTGGTTGTGTGTATGAATAGCTAGCATTTTACCTCATCTTTAGCAATTTTTATTGTATTTAAAAAAAGAAAATATATCTTAGGACTGAGCTGGTCCAAATTTTTTTAAATGCTTTTCTGATCTCTGGTGAAGGATCAAAGGTTCCTGGATGCAGTTGTTCAAACTGATGCTCCTCTATCTTTTGCCCAGTCTGCAATTCTCTAAGCTAAACAAATGTACCTCCTGAAACCTTTCCTGAGTATGACAGTTCTTATTTTCTCACTACCTGTTGCTTTCCCGTCTGTGTAAATCTTTCTTGATTGTGCTTAATAGACTCAATGCCACTCCTCCACAATCACAAGAAGAGCAGAGTAGTTCTGGCATGCACAAGGATCTCCCTTCCTCTCAATGTGTTTGTGCAATGCTGAGAAGTTTTCCATCCTTAGGATGTGCATGAGGTACACAATGTCAATGTGTTCATTTGTCTGGCGAATTGTGGCAACAGCAGTGACTTGTGAAGTATTTTTCATAAAAAAGCTCAAATTACTACCCAATTGTATCTCCATTCAGCATCTAGCTTTCTTTTTAAAAAGCCTTGAAGTAGCTCCAGAATGTCAAAATCTGGACTTCCTTTCTATATATTATACATTTAGAATTTGTGAATGTTTCCATGCACTTTGATTGCTAAGTTTCTCATTGAGAGGGTAATTTTTTTTTTAAGAAATCCATTTCATTATGGAGTTGCCTAAAGGATTTTTAACTAGCTCAGCTAAGGTACTCAAGGAGAAATGTGCATGGATTTGCAACATAAAACCAGGATTTTGTTCTTTTTGGTGGCAGTGGGCAAATCAACTTTTCAACCTAATGTTTCAAAGAAAATTTATGTGTTAGCAGTAGTTCATTACTGGTATGATTGATAGTCACAAGTTAATTATTACTCAGATGGTCCAGCCTAAATAACAAGATTTTCCTTTTAAGAACAAGTTACACTGCAACGTTTGCAGCAGGCATGCAGGAGGAACCTCCATGGATAAGCTTAGGTTTCAGTACAGATTTGTTAAGTACTTTTTAAAAGCCTAAGTTTCAGTGCAGATTTGTTAAGTACTTTTTAATTTTATGCACTTCAGGGAGTAATGTGTGACTTTATCTACAATGGCGTTATTGTGTCAAAGTAAGAGCATGGATTGGAACAGGGCATGCCTGAATTTTTAATGCATACTGGCTGCTCCCATGCCTGGGAAAGACTCATCCAGAAACCAGTTCTTTCTAATACTGTTGATCTCTCCTGCTGTCATAGGATGGAAGAAGCAATCAGACAAGCTTTGAACTTCTCGGACTCTTTTTCCCTTAGTTTTTTTGCATTAAGATATTTTTTTCTTTGTCTAAGACCTACCTTTCATTTGTTAAGCAGACTATTTCAAACTCTGCTTCTTCTGAAGCTGCTGCTAAAAAGAGTAGTTCATTCCAGGACATAGCTTTCTACTCTGTGAAAAGTAATTCTTACCAGTTTTACCTAACTGATGGTCAGTCTCAAATCCTTCAGAGCTAAGCTCCTGACCCCCTGGCATTGCAAGCTCAGTTCTGCAGCCCAGTTTAATGTGAAATGTTGCTGCTTGGTCTTGCAGATTCGAAACGTGGCAGCTAACCTCTGTGTGGACAGCAAACACGGAGCCACGGGGACTGAGCTGAGGTTGGACATCTGTGTGAAGGACGGCTCAGAACGAACATGGTCACATGAACAGGTATTTTAATGGCACAAAGAGAAAATAAGGGTAACATTGTTGCTTCCATTTCCCAGCTTTTAAACTTTTTCAGCGGGCTTCCCGTTTTCTTAAGATAAAACAGAGTGCAGAAATAATTTTTGAATTATTACTGACCTTAATAGCTTTTACAAAGTGCTCCTTAATATAAACTCAGATATTCCAACAGCCACCTGGGCTGTCTTCATTTCCAAAAGGAATTGCAATACCAGGGAGCTTTTTGAGGCCCCATTCTCCCCACTGTGTCATGAAAATATGTTGATTTTGGTCAAGTTATCTGAAAATATTTTAACTATAGTGCCAGGCCTTTTACAGCTCCAGTCGTTGTCTGTTTTAATGCTTTTATCTCAACAAGCAGTTTTATTTTAAACAAATATGAGGCATAAGTAAGATAAATGGGTAAAAGCAAGCAAAAAAGTATTTCAAAAGACAGGGGGTTATAAAGACTCAAAAAAAGCTTTTATTTAGGTTGGTTAGGTAGAAAACTATTAGTTCTCAGGACTATGGAGGAAAAGAGTCCTAATTTTTACTCATTGTGAGTGTCATAGGAAAGGGATCATGACTTACAGACTGTGGGTCTTTCCAATGTGAGAACAGTCCAGATGAAAAGTACAACCTAACCATTCATTAGCAAATTTGGTGAGTGACTCTTTCACAGGAAAAGGTCCCAGATTAGTGAAAGATTCCTAATGCTGAGGAGAAACTTGACCTGGCAGTCCCACATGACACTTTGTAAAAACTTAAAAGCTCAGGAGAGAGGAGTTCTGAGGGGTATTTGAAGAGCTAAGGTCAAAAAAGCATGCTCTGAAGATACTGAGAAATGCAGGAGGAGAGCTGCAAGTGCATGAAAGTAAGAAGCTGCAGGATTATCTCAATTTAGGTAGATGCCAACATGACAAAAAGGAAGTTGCTGAAGGAAGACTTCTTAAGATAGCTACCAAAGATGCTGCCATGGGGATAGAGTGCCAAAAATAGATAAATACTATTCTGCTTTGTTTCTGAAAGACATACAGTAATTCAGGGAGTTAATTGAAGGAAGTGGTATGGTCCAGATTGGACCCATCACAGTGTTCCCTGGGATTAAAATCTGCAGAGCTAAAAATCCTCCTCAAGAAGGGAAGGGGAGAATGCTGAGGCTGCCAGATATGAGAAAGGAGGGGAAAAAAGTGGATGAAGAGGTGAGAGAAGAAAAAAATGTTTGCAGAGAAAAGGGAGACTTGAAATATCCTTGAAAGAGTAAAGGCTGGAACAAAGGGGAAATGACACTAAGGGAGAAAGATGTCAGGGAGGAATCCATGTTACAGTGTAGTCCGGGGTGCTGCAACATTTGGGATCAGACTGGATCTGAAGATCTTACTCTGTACCAAGGACACAAAGTGACTTCATTAGAATCAGTAGGTGAAACTAGCACGAAGGGAGATCAACCAGCCAGCTCCTCAGATCCCAGAACCAGAGCTGGGAAGTCTCAAGCACTTCGTGCTCGACAGTGCGTGCCTCAGGGACAGCACGAATCCTCTCCGCCAGGCTGGTGGGGAGCAGCGCATACGCTGGCATTGCCGGAGAGCCTGGCAAACTTCCCGGGAGCACCTCATCCTTGCGGCGGTGCGGTGCGGTGCGGTGCGGTGCGGTGCGGTGCGGTGCGGTGCGGTGCGGTGCGGTGCGGTGCGGCAGGCGGGCGGCAGGGGGCAGCGCGGCCCAGCGGAACGGCCGGCGCCCCTCATAGCAAGGGCTCCTCACAGACAGTGCCCGTCAGGGCCAGTGCCCGTTATGGCCCGCGTCCATCAGGGCTAGCGCCCATCACGGCCAGCCGCCCCTCACAGACAACGCCCCTCATGGCCGGCGTCCCTCAGGGCCAGCGCCCATCACGGCCAGCCGCCCCTCACAGACAGCGCCTCTCACAGACAGTGCCTCTTACGGCCAGCGCCCCTCATTGCAAATGCCCCTCGGGGCAGTGCCCCTCACAGACAGTGCGCGTCAGGGCCAGCGCCTCTCAGGACGAGCGTCCCTCATGGCAAGCGCCCTCAGACCCTGCCCTGAGGGCAGCACCCATCACAGACAGCGTCCCTCCGGGCCAGCGCCCCTTTATGGCCAGTGTCCCTCATGCTCAGCTCCCATCACGGCCAGCGTCCCTCACAGACAGCTCCGCTCACGGCCATTGTCCCTCAGGACCAGCCCCTTGCTGCTGTCACACTCGTCTGTGGGGCGTCCATCCCCAGCCTCACAGAGCTCCTCTCTTCCTTTATATCTCACAGAATTTACCTCCATGAGTTCTGCATACACAGTAGAAACTAGCAGTATTAGTGAAAGTATCAATTATTTTACTATCATGTTTCAAATAGCATGAATTAGCACTGAGCTGGCTTTGTAATTTCTGGTATAAATTTATAGACTTCAGTAGCTGCAGTAGCTTAATGTGACCAGTGCAACAAGCATCAGTGCTAGACAGCAATGATCCTTTGTGCCACTCGATTCATGTCATGTTACCAGGGCAGGAATTAAAAGCTGACAGTCTCAAGCACCATGCCAGGGGCACAGCCCTTTAGCAGACCCCAGGAGAGGAAGATGACCTTCCACCTTAGGGCTGTGCAAGCCCCACCTGGCAAGCAGCAGTCAAAAGGTCTGTAGGGCGCTTGCAGGATTTCTGGAAAGAAAAGAGAGAGTGAGGATGTGTCACTGTGGTTTCTGGGAACTTCCCCAAAGTTAAGAGCCAGAGGGGAAGGAAAGGACCAGGAGGACATGTCATGGCAATGCATTCTTCTATCTCTGTTTTCCCAAAGCTAGCTTTTGGCTTCAGGGGAAACTGAGGCTGTGCTGGACAGATAACCAACAGTAAAGGAAAATGACAGGTATCATTGTCTCTTATCAAGTTCCCCCAGCCTTGCCAAGGAATAGGTGGACAGGCACCATTTCTAACATGGCTCAGCAAGTGCCCAGCTCTTTCTTCTCTACTTGGAGGTACAGTTCAAGCCAGAGTGCAGCTCTGAAACATGGCATTTCATCTTCGGATGGGGACACATGTTGTCGCCTCAAGTGTAATGGCACAGTCAAAGCACAGCGCCAGCTGACAGACTCCAGCCAGACAGCAAGTAATTGAGCGACGTTGCCAGGCCGGAAAGCATTAATGGCATCAAAAGGGCCTTTGTCCTATAGACAGTCCCAGGCGGATGGCTCTATCGGGCAATCATTCTTCAGGCCCTGTGCCAATTATAGATGAAGCTGGAAAGTTGTATTTCCCAGTTACGGCATGACAAGGCTCGGCTACATGAAAAGGCAAAGCATGAGGATGAGGGGTTGCTTGATTGCAAATGCAGAGGATGGGGCTGTGTTTTACAGACTCTGGTATGAGAGGAGGCAAAAGAAGAGAATGAACATCCACTGAGCCAGGATACAGGGTTTCTTGGGTCCAGCAGGGAACAGTGAACACCAACTCCATGTGTTGCAGGTGAAGAATCAGCCTGCTGTTTGTTAATAATGTGTCTGGGAATTTCATGCAGCCTTGTTTCAAATCAACAAGCAGTCAGAAATGAATGAAGTACAAAAAGGGTACAAAAAGGCTCAGCCATTTCTTGTAAAATGTGACACAGTTTGTTCCTAACAAAGGAACAACAAAATCCAAAGTGACAAGTGGTGGCAAAGCAGAACATTATATACTCTAGGCTCCAGCTAATAACATGTAGCATTGTTGGACATTATGCAGTGGGGAGATAATATTGATATTGGCCAGATTTAGTGTCAACTAGAAAATTTTCTGTTTAAAAGAGGAAAGCTTAGAATTATGAGATTGGAAAGATTGTACACCTTCATGTTGTGTCTGTAATTGCAAGATCTTAATTGGGTGCATAGAGAAGTATGCAGTAATTTCACACTCATAAGCCGCACCTGATTATAAGCCGCACTTCCAGGTAGCCGGGAAGACCACGGAATTTGTCCATAAATAAGCCACACTGGGTGATAGGCTGCACCTTGTTTTTTTTTTTTAAAGCAAGGATCCATGTGCAACAAAGTAACAAGTTAGTAACAGAATCCCGTGATCGTGGGGTTTGCTGTCAGATGTTCAATTTGCAAACAGTTTCCACAGACCCGTGAAACCTTTAAAAGCAGCCCCAGGCGCCCTCCCCGTGCACGGGCCCCAGCACTCCCGCCCCTGGCGCTGGCTGCTGCGGCTCCCCGTGCTGCTCAAAAGCGGCAGCTAGGCAGGCTGGGCGTGCGAAGCGAAGCTGGCAAGTGGCTCAGCGTGCAAAGCGAAACCACCAGCGGCTCGGTACCCGCTCGGCAGTGGCTCCGTGGCAGCTCCCCACCCACCCCCCACCTACCCGGCAGCAG
>VRYO01002355.1:4451882-4473475 GCA_009812075.1 Sialia sialis
CCCCCCCCCGCTGTTACCATATCTTGTCTTGCAAACAGGACACAGCCCTGGCAGTCTTCAGAAACCACACAGGAGTGGAAAGAGCAAAGGAATAGTCTGGCTCAGTATGATCTGATTTAAAGGCTGCCTTGAGCTCTTTCAGGTGTACTGATGCATTCAGTAGCATAATAGTCCTCAGGCCAAGGTCCAGAGACCAGCAAGAATTGGTCCCTCAGCTCACCACTCATGCACAGAATGAGAAATTTGGTGAACCACTTACTAGGAAAGATGAGGCTGGTCCCAAAATAGAATCGGTCTCTGCAGTAGTAGTAATGAGAGTGAGAGTATCACAGAAGCACTGTTCCACACCATTCCTCTAGGTATTTGTTATTCATCACTTTGAACTCTAGGTTTATTATATGTCTGTAGAAAGGTAAAGGATAAGATAAAGAAAATAGCTTTTGTTGGCTTTTTGTTAAAGGAAAATTGTCTCAGGCTTCTCTTTTCCTGGAGAAAGACCAGTGTAATGTTTTTCTGTACCAAATCTTACTTTTGTCTTTGCTGGTGACATGATAAGTTATTGTAGGGAGTCCATGATGATGCTTCAAAGAAGCATGAAGAAAAGTGGAAGAAGATTTAACCTTTTGAAAAGTGGAAATTGCTTTGAAAATAAGGTTAAAGCTGTCCACTGCATTTTACTGCAGATAAATGTAAAATGCACTCTGGGAGATGGAAGAAATAAGCAGGACACAGAGACAGATTAAGAAAACAATCTCTGGAAAACCTGTGATGCAGATATTAATAGAGAGCAACAGTAGCTAAGAGAGAGAACAAGGCCTTACAATAAGACACAGTAAAAAAAAGTAAATATTCAGATATATCCTTGTATTTAGGGCCTATAAGCCAAAAGAGACAGTTACACCTTTCAAATGGTATTCAGAGGATGGTACAGCACTGAAGATGCAGTCTTTTTAAGAGGTGTTTTTTTCAGGAAGACCATGGAAAGAGGATAACTATAGCAATGAAAAGGTTAAAACCTGAGAAACACTACAAAATTGTTCAGGATCAGACCCACATGATATTTATTAAGCTTCAATTCATAGCTGGTTTTATCAGAGAATGTACACACTGAGGAGCAGGGTGCTAGATAAGGGCCAAAAGGAAGCTGTGATGAGGTGTTGGAGACAGTCTGAATTCAGTGTGAGGAGCTGAACTCAATATGTGGAGCTGAACTCAGTACATGGAGCTACTTCTCTGGATAATGAGTCTGTATGCAGTTCCACATGAACCATCTCATCTGAACAGTTTCTACTGGCAAAGTTTGCTCATTTAAAGAGAGCTTCACTTTCTCAGTGTTACGTTTCTTTTTTTTTCCCTATGGCAAATCAAAAGTCATGCAGAAAGATGAATAGCACTCACTCAAAAAAGAGAAAAGAGAAAAAAAAAAGAGAAGAAAATAACCTCAGAGCTCTTGACAGAGCTTCTAGGTAGTAATTTACAGCCTGCAACCTCTTTTCTGCAAGGATTGGTCCATGGAAAGGAAAATGCACTCCACGTCTTTAAATTTGATGCTGTCAGACCTGTCACCTTCATCTGATGATTGAAAGACTGCAGTGTCACAGCATCATTTCAGACAGCTGGTGTCTAATTGAGAAGGATTCCTCTATTAACTGTGACCCTCCATGACTCCTCTCAGGCAGTGAGAAAAAGGGCTTTGACAAGCTGCCTGTAGCTCACAGGTTTCACAGTAGAAAGATGAAGATCATTTAACGTGTTGTTTGGGGAAAAAATACAGTTGAGAGAGGCTATGGTAACAGTGTACCCCATAAGCAGAAGGAAACTGCTCATTAAACATAGGAAAGAGGCTGTGATGGGAAGATCTCTCTGGGCAGGTTGTTCAGACCCAAATGAGAGCTAAAGGAACATCACTGGCAGCAGCTTTCTGAGTCCTAGGGAGCTGAAATCCTACTGCATACAGATGCTGCTTTAACTGGGGCAACTAAAGGCTTTATTACAGCATAGTCCCTCTCCTCTCTGCAGTACTGTGTCACTAGGGACTTTTTCCTTCCCTGACATCAGGATTGTGCCTTGCTGGGATATATTCTACACGGCCACTGATGCACTTTAATTAAGGCAATTGGCCTCACTGAATTGTACACAGGACCTTGTTCCACCAGCGTCTGGGGCATGTGAAAAGGGAATCCTGCATTAAGCTTTTTTGTGTGATTTTAAACATTTTTCACTAATAATATATCATTGTATTGCCTGATTGTTTTCCCAGCTCTTCACCTTCGGTTGGAGAGAAGACATCCGCCCTGGAGAGCCACTTCACACCAGGAAGTTCTGCTTTGACGCCATCTCGCACAGTAGTCCTGTCACACTGTATGACTGTCACGGGATGAAGGGGAACCAGCACTGGAGCTATAGGAAGGTCAGAGTCACTGTGGGGAATCTCAGAGGTTTAGTCTGTCTTGAGCCTGTATTCAGTTTAGCACAGGCTTGTTCTTTCCCATCTTTTCCCAAGTTCTGTTTTAAAATCCGTAACATCCTATTGCAATTTAATTCTGTGGTAATCTCTCTAGAATGTGTTCCTTTTGAGCATTCAGATATTTAGGTCAAATTTAAATGAAAATGGATCTGATCCAGCTCAGAGGGTGTCTATATTGGATTTGTTCCCTGAAAGGTGTTTTACCATTCTGGCACTTCAAGATGCTTGTGTCATTTTAACAGAGGAACTGTTGGAAATATTTTCATCCAATGTGACAGCAGCAAGACATGCTCCTCATGAGTTAAAGTACTTTACTACATTTTAAAGATTATATGTGGCAGAAAAATCTCCCTCAAAAAACCAAAACAAACAAACAAAAAACCAACAAAAAAACAAAAAACCCCCACCCAACATTAAAAGCACTGCTGTAAGCCCAAAGGAGGTAGGAGTTTATAAACTAAAAATAAGCAGCTTAGACACTACTTTGATTTGCTGAGTTTCAGCCCATTTTTATAAATCACTGGAAACAGGAGCTCAAGCTAGAAACTGCCAGAGCTTCAGTTATGGTAAAAAATCCTGGTGATGGTACTGATTTGTTGTTGTTGTTGTTGTTAGGGTTTTTTAATAGTTTATCAGCAAGTTGTCTTGATTAAAGATTTCACTAATAAACTCTGTATTCCATTCAGGATGGGGATTTCTCTGAAGCACTGAGGATTTCTCTCACACATGCTTCAGTTCTCTTTGACCATTGTGCCTCACCCTTCACCTTGTTTAAGCTGTGGCCAATGAACTGGTCTTTGCCAGATAAACCTCAATACTGTTTTCTAGTGTAAAAACATATATAGTACAAAACTAATTCAGAGCCATTAAAAATATGTTTCTCCTGATGTTTTTTTCTGAGTGCCTACTTACTATCTCGTGCCTTTTTACCTTATTTATGTTGCAAATCGAGGTCCATCATAAGATTTTCCAGAAATGTAATCCCTTTGAAGCGGAGGTATTACTTGTAAGAACGTTAGAATGTATGGGGCAGATATTTAGAGGATATAAATTGTGATGGTTGTATTGCTGCCAATCTGACTTTATAATGCCATAATAATCCCTTCTTGCTTCAAAACCCTTCCGATTTATCTTTTTGCCTACCCAAGCTGCAAATCAAAAAGCTTTCATAGCTTTAGCACTTCATTGTTGCTTAATATAGCTGGTTCATAAGCCAAAATGCAGGTCTGGAGCTACCCTCTGTAAGGCTCATCACCTTTGATGAAGACAGAATATAGCAGGTACCAAAAGAAATGGCATTTGGACGTAGTGCAAGTTTTATTAAATTCTCTGCACAGCTTCATTTTTAATTTACAGAAGGCTGACAGGGCTTGAATAAAAATTCCCAATGCAAGACAAGTATTTCAATCTCAGCAAGAAACACCACAAAGTTTTGTTATGATGGAAGTACACATTCTTAACTGTAATCCCAACCTGACAGCATGTTAGTCAATTTGCATAAACCTTCAAGTTAAGAAACTGCATTGGAATAATAGAACTATATGTACATGGTTTTCTTTAAGTTTACTTTTTGTTTGCTACAAGTAAGTATTTTTTAATGTTTCCTATAGTCTGTTTCCTCAGATAAAAGGCAGATTTATATTAGAGGTTTCTGGTAGTACAGCTACACCTCCAAAAACCTTATATATGATATAATCCTTTTCCAGCTTTGAAAGCATCTTGGCAATAGAACTTTTAGTGTTTTCCCCCCTACAAAGCTGATCTATGCTAGAGCCTTTTACCTAGGGAATGGTATGCTACTGAATATGCACCCTAAATAAATAAGAATAATAATGTGTTTAAGAAAGAAGTATTCCCTTTTAAAAAGCAGAGAGCAGGTCAGCTGTTCTCTTCTGTTCTTCCACCACTTATAGACGCTGTAGCTTCCTAATGATCATGTATCCATCCTGCCAATAATTCTTCTCATGCTTTAGGAGATATGACCTTGCTTGTCAATGTCTTGTAAGATGCCTAATACGAAGCATTTCTTATCATTCTGTCGTATTATTTCTATAAAACTAGAAGATTAGCGACTTATATTCATTTAAAGAGGAGTCTCTTCTCATGATCATTTGCATCCTTGAGCCACTGATAAAAATTTATGGCTGTGAAGTGATTAAAAAATGCTGCAAATGCAATTCAAAGCCAGGCACTATTTTCAGATTCCATATTCTTATAGCATAGAAATCATAATAACCTGGTTTTGGATCCTGGTGAATAAAAACAGCTTAAATATTTTAGTGGCAAGTAGAATTCATTAATATTTTACTTCGGGTAAGGAGTACTCCTCTGGAAAAAATTTACAACCTATCCCCATTACATTCACTTTGCTTGTCATTGCAGTGCAGTCTCAGAGCGTGCAAACCACATTCTTTTCAGATGAATGAAGCCAGAACTACCACTAATAAACATGTGTCAAAAAAACTGTTCTTATTCCCATACTGCTTAAACTACATCTGGGCTGCTATTTGAAAGTCTCCTAAGTCTGCAATATTAAGTAATCAATTTTCTTATGACCAATCTGAAATACTGGTCGGCAGCCAAGTATACCTTTGAGAAAGCCCTGTGAGAAGCAATGGAGCAGAATAAATCCAAGCAGTACTGCAAACATTGCTGTGGATTGTAAATAGAAGAATGTGAGTAATGCCAGGACAAAAAATATTGGCACCATATTGGAGCAATGTAAGATATTAGATAGAAAAAAGTAAATAACGTGTTATTAGATATTTGGGAGAATGGCTTTAGCATCCCAAGCTAAATTCATTTCTTTGGCTGTGTTTGATATTCCTAAGCATGCCAGAGCCAATACCAGTGTCTACAAATTTCTGTTCCTTGTAGCAAAGGAATATGCCTCTGGTTTTCAATGTAGCATCATTCTGGGCTGGCAGGTAGTGCACTGATTCTGATAAAGTATGATCCAATTTATGTGCCACAGGCCCACTACTGCTATTTGTAGAGCAGAAGTATCCAAGAGAGGGCTGATTTAGTAGGTCTCTAAAAAGAAACAATTGTGCAAAATCAATTTCATTATATGGTAATTCTACCCTGAGCCTAGTGATTATGATAGGTGCTAGACTGACAGCATCAAAAATTGTGCCCAAAAGACAGGGGTTTGCTCATAGTCTCCTGACAGCTGCAGGGACCAACTGTGAGAGTCTTGTAAATTGACTTGTCACGTGGGAGGTGTGTAGATTATTCTCTCAGACAGATGAAGACATGTCATAGTGATAGTGGCTTTTATCATGTGGACATCAGTCCTGCTGAAACTGCACTGGAGCTACCAACTAGTTTCAGATAAACTACTGCAACTACCAGCTGATAATGACTTCCAGTTGCTCGACATTGGCTATAGTTACAGCAGTGACCTGTATGAAATTAAAGACTGTGTGTCATTACCAACCCCCATGAGCTGTCGAGACCAATTATTGTAAGGAGGAGTTTCTCCTTCTGCAAATAATCTTCAGGTTTGCCTTCATGCAGAAGTTAAAAAGAAATTATTCTGCTGTTTTCAGATGTTAGAAATGTCTCTACAAAAGCACTTGTGGTTTCTCAATATTGATGTAAAGGGGAATTTATATATTTCTCTTGTAAAGTTCTTCTCTGGGATGCACACTACTGTTAGCCTCTGAAATCCTGAACCTGTTTCCACTGAAATCTAGTGAAAGATAAGACCACCAGGCTTTGACCTTAAATCAGCATAAGCTTGAGATGATAAATTAATAGGCCTTTATATATAGCTAAGTCAGCCAGAAGTTTTTCCAGAGTGGTAACTCTGTCCCTATTGTTAAAAGACATTCTTCTTTCCTAATTACCAGATTCTCTAAATAAAAGCACCAATAATGCTTCGCTCAAAAACTGCCTGCCTGTGATATTTTTATAAGAAAGACCACTAGTTTTCTGGAAAGGCTGGAGTGTTTTTGTAGCAAACTTTTTGTGCTGAAGCTTTTTCCTGTCTTCTTGTACCAGCTTGTAAAGCTTCCAGTATTCTAAATTTGACTTCTTAGTAGCTTGGCTGGCCCTCATGCCCAGCTATACTGCAAGGAAAACCATATACCCCCTTCCTTCAAGGTCCCATGGCAGGCAGAGTGGCCATGGCACAGTCCCTGTGTCCTGATTTCAGGTAGTGTCTCTCCATCAAGCTGTTATTAGTACAGGAGGAGCTGCCATGGTGCAGGTGTGTGCCTGCACCACCCCATAGGGTGTCTGGCAGTTCTTGCAGACCCACCTCACCCTAGCAGGGACATAGTAGCCCTTTGTATACAGTACGGTTACCCCCTTCTTGCAAGCTGGAGTATCCTGACTGCATTCCTTGTAGAACATGAGAGAAAGGCCTCTACCAAGTAAGTACTTGGTTTGGTCCTGTCAGCTTTGATGGCATCCCTCTGAATTTCAGTCTAGTGAGAGGAGATGTTCATCCACTGGTGTTGGAAAAGGCTGGTGCTGAAGGTAAAACAGTGTGAACGGCAGATGTAACACCATCTCACTCAGCCAGAGCACAAGGTACTTTTGACTTGGTTATTTTTTTTTCATATATGAATTTTTAAAAGAGCCATTGTACTTTACCATTTTTTCACAAACCATAAATCAATAAATTTAATCTTTCCTAAATTAAAAAAAAAAAACAACCAAATTTTTCAAAGTGTTATTAAATAGCTGCTGTTTCTGTTTGTTTTTGTACTTTTTTTTTTCTTTTTAATATGGGGTATTTTTAAAGAGAAGTTTCTATGCTCAGCACCCAGAGTGCTTGTGTGAGTTTTTAATAAATTGCAATTTGACAAGTAGATTTTTTTCCCCTCTCGCAAACTGGGCATGCAGGCCTGTTCTGGATTAGTATAAAAATACTGTCAGGTCATCATCAGCATGTAGGGGAAAAGCCTGAATGTGGTTTACCAAGAGTAATCTGAAATTTATTTCAACAGATGCAGTATCGTCCCTGGAAATTTTCAAACCATCTAATGACTCCCACATCTGTCTTTTTCAAAATACTTACCCCCATGAACTAATTATATTGAAGCTACCCAACTCACCATCTGCTCAACCGACTGCTTTCACAAAGATTCACATCAGATTACTTAATATTCACGCCAGTTTTTTTAAGTAAAATTAATAAAACTAATCATCATAAATATGATTTTAAAGCAACTTAATCCATGCTTACCTCCCAAAATCTCCATATGGAGCTAAATCGGTGTTAGGATTTCCATCTTATTAGGAGAGAAAGTGTATTTCAGTGGCTGGTCTTTGGGAGACCACAGGCATTGAATGGGATAAGAACATCAGTCCTGTGTCCATCTGTCCACCACTTCAGGTAATAATTCATTTTCAACATCTTCACTAAGTTGAAGATTTTATAGCTCCCCCTGCCAAGAAACACAACACTGTCAAGAATAAGACTTCTCTAAGAAAAAACCCAAACAAATCCATTTTTCAGGTTCAGATGTTTAAATAGGCTACAAGAAAATGCATAGTGTGCAAAGATATTAAGACATTCTATTTTTTCATTACATTATGCAATTGTTAATCGAAGGCCAAATGATTCTCTCTTTCTTGAATCTCCACTTTTATAAAGGATAATAGCCCAAGGGAAGAAAATACTCCATTCTCTACAGCTTTCTAATAATAGCTGTTGTTATTACACAGGGTTAGTGCACAGAGACCACAAAATCATTTCAAGCAGGACTGTTTTAATCCATGTTCTGTAAAATTAGAACACTTCCAATGATTTGGCATTTGCTACTTAATTCTATTTTTTTTTCTTTTTCATTCCTGTAGGACAAAACTTTGTTCCATCCGGTAAGCAGCAGCTGCATAGATTGCAACCCAGCTGAGAAGAAGATTTTCATGAACAGATGTGATCCTTTATCTGAAACGCAACAGTGGATTTTTGAACACATTAATATGACTATTTTAGAAAAATTTAACAGCAAGGCCAGTTCCTAGAAGGAAAAAAAAAAAAGAAAAAATGAACACACCTATTTACGTAAAGACTGCAGACTACATTTTTGCCAGCATCTGGGTCAAAGGAGTCAGGAATTAAATTTCCTAGATCCAGGAAATCTGTTCTGAGGATTAAGAAAATGCCACAGCAAGAGCCAGCAGGCTGTCCTTGTGTATATACAGTATCTGGAGAACTTGGCCAAGAGCCTCACCGGATGCTGCTGAGAACTTCAGGCTGAAAATTCCCTTGCTGGTCAAGGGAAAAACTTTGTTTAAAAACTGTTTAAAAGTACTCCAAGTTAATAAAGTAAAACAAAATTCTAGAGTTTCTCAGGTCAAATCCTGCTGTAGTGAGTAGCTCAGAACAGATGCTATGATTTGGGATGGGTTTATGGAATGCATGACGCCTACAGGAACCTGAAGAAATCCCAGGTTTTAGAACTAAACATGCTGGTAGAAGAATAATGATGTCCCAGCATTCCAGAGACAAGATATATGCTCTATTGTCATTCTCTTAATAAAAGGTTGGGTTAAGCAGGTTTAACCCTCAGAACTGCTGCAATTAATTTTAAATACCTCCCTTTTACATTCCATTCATTATCAAAATAGGAATGGTAGAAATCGTAGGGTCTAGAATTACACTGTAGTGAAGCATGAAATAAACTGTATGGTTTTGCCCTCACATTTTCCCCCTTCAGGAAAAATAAAGCAAAGGAATCAAATTTCTATATATGATATATTTAGCAGTTGTGATTCAAATCCCATTGTCACACAAGGTGAGAATTTTTTTTTTAGTGACAAATATAATAGCAGCAGCTGCAGCATAACAGAAGGCTTGTGGACTATCTGTCTTTTTAAAAGGTAGAATGTTTACCAACATATAAATTAAATTGAAAATAGGCTGGGGAAAAATTCTGGAGGAGAGTGGGAAATAATTGCATACTGCATGCTAAACTAGGTTAGTCAAATTAATACTGATATGCTGCCATCACCTAAAAGCATGTTGACCTCATGCAGTGCAGGTTAAAAGTTCTTGCAGTGCTCTTGACACAGAGGAGTGGAGAGAAAAATTGACAGGAAATCAGTTGGGTGGTTTTGGAGGTTTTGAAATCTGCGATGGAAATCACGAACTTTCCACGGCGAGCAAGTGAATGGTACTGTAGATGTCACAAGGGAGGAAACAAGAAATGCAAGCAAGTCACACATTGCAGTATTTTGGTACTTTAGGCAGAGGCACCATTCAGGGAAACAGACTTCCATCACACTGATGATCACGATGGGTCCCGCAGACCTATCAAGCTGTTGGGGAGAGAGGCCTCTAAAACATTTTTGGAAGGGTGTCTATGGTTCTTCTCAGTTCATACTGATGTGTGGAGTGGCTGATAACTTTGAGATTGTTCAAGGAAAGAGTGTGTATAAATTTATATCAAGTAAATACGTGGCATTTGCTTGAAAGATGAATTTACAGATGAAAGCACAATAAATGCAGATAGATCACATCCTCTGTACTGCTTTCAGGTTCCAAAAATAACATTTGTAATTAAGTTGCTAATTTTGATTGCTGGTGAGGTGACTGACTAACCAAAATACTAATGTGCAAACTATCCTATTTTAAGGGAGTAGAGTGACTGTGTTTTGTTTATTACTCCTTAAGCTCTGTTTATGCACAAAGAGCATTGATTGCATCCAGAGGATGGTTCTAGTACCAGTGTGCTATTTTATAGGAACATCTTGTAGTTGCAGGTCATATGAAAGTTTTAGAAGGGGAATGAGGTCCTGTAGCATTCAGGATGCATGCACTTGGGAAATTGTGAAATTTCCAACATACTGAGCAATTGCTACAAGTTATTGGAGAGATCTTTCAAATAATTTAAAGGGATGTGTCCATAGAGTTGTCATTTTATGATTTTAAAATAAGTGAGCTTGTTTAGGTATTGTTTAAATTTAATTTGAAGATATGGTGTGGTCAGAAACAGAAGTAGTAAGGTTCCAGTATGAGGATACTTCATTGATGACCAGGATACTTTGTTTTAGCTGTCACAGCATCATTTATTTTGCAGCCTGATCATAAGGAAAGAGGGTTTGGGAAAAGAAGAAAATGGCTGCCTCAAGTACAAATGCAGCCCTCAAGTTGCTGATTGTAACTGGCCCCAAACTGTCAGTCCTGGAAACAGCACTGTATGCCCGAAATAGAGAAACAGAGGATTGCTAAACCAGAACAGATTGGTAGGGTTATGTCGTTCAGTGTCTGACTGCATCTCAATGGTCTGATTTTGAGATGTCTGATGGGAACTAGGCTGCTCTTAGGGCAAAGAAATTCTATGCCTTTTACAGCCCTTGTTGAGTCGCATTGCACAGCACCTTACACTGCCAAAGGAAGCCTTTGTTTACTTGTAGCTGATCACAAATTTTAAACTCTTGCAGTCCTTGTCCAGAAAGCAATCTATATGACTATAGTCAGATGTTGTGAGGAAAGAGAACAGTCCTTGCACAGGACTCCTTCAACAAAAGTTTTATTAATAATAAATGCTCATCGCTGCCTTTCAGTGCAAGTCTGTCTTGGGTATTCTCCAAAGGTTTCCACTGATAAGAGTATTTCATTACTAATTTGCCATTTAGAATTTCTTTAATTCTTTCTGCAACCATATTTTTTCCAGCCAATAAACCTCTGAACAATTTGATAGGTTGGAGATCTGTACCTTCTTCTCATATTTCTCCAGGAGCATTTAATTCTAACACATGTTTCTTCAAAAGACTATGAAATTTCTTCACAGAAATATTTTTTAAAATACCAGGTAGTTCTGAACATATCTTAAATGTAGTATGCAGATGGCATTAACTAATGTGGGCTCATCATTTCAGGGGAGCTATACTGATTTCCCCAACTAATCACTTGCTATTGTTTTATTCAACTGATTATTTTATGGCTTTAATCAAGAGGTCCGAAAATAAGATCTTTGTATCTTTAAGAGCTCATCAGCATCTACCCTAAATGTTTTCCATTTAAGATTAACTGACCTTTTTTTTTGTGGCCAGCAAACTACTACAACTGGAGAGAACAACTGGAAAAACTGAAATAAACTTCTAGTGCAACTAAAACTCCGAAATAAGACATCTTTCCCTGCATATATTCCAGAATCTAAACTAAACAGAGGCCTTGGGGAACAGGGCTCAAAGGAGAGAGGAGGAAACAAATTCTTTCGAGTATAGGAGAATAGCCTTGTTGCAGAGACATGACAAGACTTCACTTTTCATTGGCTGCAGTCTTATTTCAGAAAAATGAGATTGCTTTAGAATAAATGTTTCTGCAGCAGTATGGCTATTTTAATGATAAAATGCATTATTCCTGGGTGTGATCCATTTTTGAATAAATGGTCTCTAGCTGCTGAACTAAGTCTGTCTCATAATAAAGATAGACTAATCTTGAAAGGAAGCTGATAAGCACTTAACAACCTTTGATTACCAGCAATTTACCAGGCATCTGTGTCTCCAGTGACCTTATGCCACATAAAATAAATGTGTATAAATAGCTTGACCAAATTGATTAGATAGGTGGCACTTCTGCAGGAGTGGGTGTTACCTTTGTTAAAAAAAAAAAGTCATAATCACAATTCATTTGCATTTTTACTGATAACTTCTGCAAGGGACTGAGTGAGGGAGACCCTTTTAGCCTATCTGGATGGATTGGAGATGGAGCATTTTAGGAAGGCAGTACTGGCAAGCTTTCAGTGTGGCTGACATCAGGGGTGCATCCATTTACTATTTAAAGAGCATCTGTAATGTTGATAACACAGGGCCTTTCAAGAGAACACATCATGTATGTTAAAAAGAAGGAATATGATAATGGTTTGATTTTTCTTTTTTAATCCATCAAGGTTGTTAAGGAAATAATTTCAAAGCCCTTGAAAACAACACAAAGTGATCAAAAGTAATGTTTTTATAGTGATGTTAATTTATTCATTTGTTTCACCCCCTCCCAAATATGTTCCATATTCTCCTAAAAAGAGCACAAGGGTCCATGAGTGCTTTTACATAACATTTTCAGGATCTTGCCCTGTCTGAAAGTTTTGAAAAGCCTTTAAAAAATTAGGAAATGTAAACCAAAAGGTAACATAAAAATCCAAAGAAAAATACCTATTATGTCTAGTGTACCAAGAGACTTTGTTAAAAGTCTGCTAAGATAGTATCTTTCAACTGTAAAAATTTTAGATGAATAAGTAATAGAGTTATTAAATCTTTAGTATGTAGTGCTTTTTTATTTAAGATTTTTAATTTTAAAAAATGTAGTGCGTTTGTCTGGTTAGTTGCTGACATAAATCTGTTCTGAGGTCTCCTAAAATATTTCTCTCCTCATATGTCCTTGTTACAATTCTGGATGCACTGGATTTTAGAAAATCCAAACATATTAAAAAAAAAAAATCTCTAAAAGGTAAGAAACATATGCAAAAACAAATAATGAGAAAGTTTAGCCAGAGCAATTCAGAGAAATGCATCATATTTCCCAAGCTTCAGCAGCATTCAGAAAATACATTTGCTCTGTGAAGTGGTTTTCTGTGCTTTCAGTGTATCATTAATATCAGTGGTACTACTCCTGGGGCAGGACTTCTGAAACTGGTGTTACTAGCATTTGGACAGCATGGTGCCAGAAGGGGGAAAAAATCTAGGAAGAGCTTCTGAAAAAATTGCGTTCAAACATTGCAGTCTGATATGCCTTAAGATTTTCCTTGTTTCTAAGGTTTCTGTTCTCTTAGTAGTTTTTTTTTTACAGGACCTGACAGTGCTCTAGGTGCTTCAGTGGGCCTTATGAAAACAATGAAGGCAACAGGGGAACAAAGAGGACATGGGTTAAAACAATAATAATTTGTGTTTACCTACAGGTAGGTTTACCACAGCACTGTCCCATAGGTTAATTATATACAAAAATACATTTATTTTGTGCAGCCACTTTGGTAGGTGCTTCATGGAACAGATGAATGAGAAGGAGCCCTGCAAAGTGGGCCAGGAGAAAAGCTTGTACTCATTAAAAGATGTAGAAAAACTCAGAATGATCCATTTTAGAGAAGCAGATAAATAAGACATTGAGATTGGTATCATGGGCAGTACACGGAACGTTAGGAGAGCTGCAGTGAGGCAAGTCTGGTGAGTGGTACTATCTTAAAGATACTAAGACATAGGAAAGGAAAGCATTAATCTTACTCCTCATTAATATTAGCAGGATCCCTAAGACTATGAAAGTCTTAGTTGATTTAATTAAGTTAATCCTTGATCTCCCCACTAAATGACTCAACCTGGAAGGGTCCACAGTCCAAGCAAATTTCTGCTGATCACTCTGGAGCATATATTGTCAAAAGTTA
Source organism: Sialia sialis (assembly GCA_009812075.1). NCBI lineage: Eukaryota > Metazoa > Chordata > Aves > Passeriformes > Turdidae > Sialia > Sialia sialis. The sequence goes on from VRYO01002355.1 coordinate 4,465,680, forward strand.
CCATTAGGTAAAAAACCCCAACTGGCACCAGAACTAAAACAATATTATCAGCTCAAAAGATCTGTAGGGCTCTGGCATCCCTCTGTGAAAAAAAGGTTTTACTTGCCTAAAGGAGTGATTGATGGTAATGATCCTGGATTAAGAAGATCAAGAATTGTGAGCTTTCAAAGAGGTGAAAGGCCAAATGGTGAGATTAGGAGTTGGCAGTTTAATTGAGAGGGGAAGGAGGAAATAGGTGGTAAAAGGGAAAAAGTTGGAATCAGGTTTAATTCCTTATATGAAGGAAGTATGTCCCACAAGGGTCAGCCACTGATAATTTTGGATACCTCTTCATAGCAGGGCTTGCATGTTTATTTCCATCACAAATATTCAGGAACTGAGAGGCAATCAAGCTATTTTGCAAGGAATTAGATTTAGAATAAGGAGAACTGCCTAATGTGAAATATATTGGTTGTGAAATACATGATCACAACAGAGAAAAGCTTTGCAGGACCCTGATTTTGTTCTGTGCTTTCCTCCAAAGGTATGTGTATATGTTACTGAGGATACTTTATAGATAGTACATAGAAGCAGAACATTATGGTCCACTTTTTTACTTCATTTTAATATTTTTCTCTATCTCAGGCATTTTTGAAAGAAGAAAAGTGTTTAGCTAAATTTTCCTAGAAAATGTCAACATGGATCAATGTGAAGTAGCTCTGCCTACTCCCTTTGCAGATCAAGTGTTTCTCTTCAGACATTTCATACAGCTCTTAAAAAAAAAATAACTTTGTGGCTCTGCCTTCATAGCTCCTTGCAGCATTCACCTCCTTTATGCATTTCAGTTATTTTATGGATTTTTTTTTTCTATTTTGTGTTTCTTCCCTTCTGCTGACTCACTATCTGCCAGAGTCCTGGTCCTCTTTCTTCCCACCTTTCTGCTCTGTGTTTCTGCTGCTGCAGATCCCTTCCTCAAGATAAGAGCATCTAAAGCTGCTTTGATCTTGACTTGGCAGAGCTTCAAGCCCTTTTGCCTGGAGGTACCTGGCTTGTTCTAGCAGAGGGATGGGGAGGAGAAAGGCACCTGAGGAGAGGGAGAAGTTCTGTTGTTATGGGCCAGTCTCACTACAGATATTGTCTGCGGAAAAGTTATAGCTCCTAGCTCAGACAGACAAACATCTTTGATGGAGAAAAAATTGCATTGGTGATCTACTTTCTCATCTGTTTTTGAAATTCAGTGCTGCCCAGAGAGGGGAGTATGTAAGAACAAGAAGTATCGGGAGTATCTTATTCAGTGGATATACTTTGCTTAATTTTTATACCTTGTTTAATGTTTGTACAAATGAACTTTGTACTTTGTAAAAATGTTTAGAACTTCTTGTCTTCAGGTTTTTAACTTCTGATTATCCCTATTGAGCTAATATGGATACAAGAAACTGAGTAGAATTATTTTTTTAAGTGTTTTTTTATAAGCCACCAAGGGGTTATAATAACTTTAACTGAAGGCATTATTCCAAATCTGAAGTGGATGTGTAATCTGTGATGAGTGCATGATACAGATTAACCTCTAGTCAAGCTGCAGAGACTCAGACGGGCTTTATTTACAAAAAGACAGAGATTGCCCAATGTGCAGCAGCCTTTTGCTTACAGATGTACAGGGCTCTAGTTTATTCCCCACCATGTCAGCAAAATCAATATCTATAATGATTCCTATTGTCGAAGCAACAATTGCAGACATGGCAGTAAAACATTGCCTTTTCCTTCCTACTAGAAGAGAATCCTTCCTCCGGTTTCCTGTAAGTCTTTATGCACCTCTGGAGTTTATTTGTAACCAGAACATATGGATAAAAGTTATTCCTGTCCTTTCACTAAACAAGTTCCTAGGAAACCGGAGTACCAGTGTAAAGCACTGTCCAAAGGACTATCAGCCAAGGAATGGGGGTTTCATACAAAAAAAAAATAAGACCCAAATGGACATGACCTGGCCATGTGTACTCACAGCCCAGAAAGCCAAACATGTCCTGGGCTGCATCAAAAGGAGCATGGCCAGCAGGGCCAGGGAGAGGATTCTGCCCCTCTGCTCTGTTCTGGTGAGACCCCACCTGTAGTGCTGCATCCAGCTCTGGGGCCCCAGCATAGGAAGGACATGGTCTTGTTGGAGCGAGTGCAGAGCAAGGTCACCAAGTTAATTAGAAGGATGGATTGCCTCTACTGAGAGGAAAGGCTGAGAGAATTGGGATTGTCCAGCCTGGAAGAGAGGGCTAAATTGTTTTCTGTGAGGATGGTGAGGTACTGGAATCAGTTGCCCAAAGAAGTTGTGGATGCCCCATCCTTGAAAATGTTCAAGGCCAGGTTGAATGGGGCTTTGAACAACCTAGTCTAATTGGAAGGTGTCCCTGCCCATGGCAGAGGAGTTGGAATGAGATGATCTTCAAGGTCCCTTCCAACACAGACCACTCTATGATTCTAAGGTTTTTTCTCCTTTATTCCTGTCATAGCCTCTAAATTGCAGCTACTGCTCTATATCAAAACATATCATGGTAATCTACACCTGGAAGGATAGTGATGCATCAGGCCTCTGCTGCCAGTTCTTCATACAAATCAGCAGCATGGCTACATAAACCTGTTCTTTGGGGTTGAAGATTGTCCTGCACAGTTGTTACCCTGGCAAGAGGTACATTCCTTCCGACTTTGGCCTGACCTGCAGTTTTCCACCTCAGACTGTTGGTTGAACTAGCTTGATATTGCCCAGTTCTCCAGATGATGTGGTTCATTGCACATCTCTCAACACCTCACAGTCCGGTCTCAACACCACACACACACACACACACACATGGCTAAGAAGTTCTAGGTAGCAAAATAGAAATATGTGGTCCCTTCTGAGCCTCTAAGATGCTTCTACTTATCAACTAGTCTTTCTGATGGTCAGAGTATTTTCCAGGCATTTCTGTGAATAAACACACTTTCCTGCAGGTATCCTGCAAAATATCCATTTCTCTCACTTTTCTGAGAGTCTGGAAATACAGCCTTCACTTGCTGTTAAACAACATTCAGGACAAAACATTTCCTGGCAATTCAACTATTATAAACTATATATAAAGCGCCAAGAAGAACTGGAGACAACTTTGTGTAACCCCTGTCCAATGTCCCAGTAGGCAAGACAGACAGAAATGAGCTGGGCTGATAGGCAGCTATAGTAAAGATCAGTCAAAAGTAAGATGGAGTTGTCTAATTTTCTGTGAAACAAGGTCAAAATATTTGGTTATTGTGATTTAGGAACTATAGCTCTATAAAAAAAGGGGAAGATATTTTCAGATGTGTGCATTTGAAGTATTATACAATAGACTACAATTAGTAATATATACATTTTAATAAGTAAAATGAAAACATACACTTCTGTGCTGACTAGTCTCAGATAGTTGGCTTAGATGTTATTAAACAACAGCTGTAGAAACTGACCAACTTACTGGTGCATTAAAATAATGTTTTCAGGACATGCTTAAAGGATTTACAGAGAGCACATGCCTGTAAATTTCTGGACTGTAATTAAGAAGCTGAACTATGGAATAAAAATTGTACACCTGTCCTATTTTATATTTGGATGTATTACATTACAGGATAAAAAGTGAAGGATTGCTGAACAGCAGTTTCAAAAAATTACCATGATCTGAATGAATAAATACCTCTCAGAAGCTACAGCATAAATTTTTCAGTTTGTTGTACATCTCCTGCTGCTAAAATAATAAGCTGTGTCAGGTGGGTGAAGAACTGGGCAAGCCCAACCAGCTTGCAGGGTTGCCCAGGGCCATATTGCTGCTCCTGTTCCTGCAGCGCCAGCCATGCCAGCCGTGTAATATCACCAGAAGGAGAAAACAAAGTCCTCTCCTTTAACAAAGAGCACTGTAAGCTCTGACAATACTGTAAATCATGTCTTGAATGGCCACCTAAATAGAGAAATAAAGAAGTGAGGACAAAACAGTTGTATACACATAATAGTCCTCAAGTGACAAGTAAGGAAGCATTGAAAAAGTTTGTAAGGACTTGATTCCAGTAAAAAGTCATGTAAGTCAAGATTTATTTGTCCTGCTTCCACTCCAAAACTAAAAACACCAACAAAGCAACAAGAAAAAAAATCCCTAGAAATTCCCAGCACTACTAGTCCTTCTTCTACCTACAACTGGTAAGACATAAAATACACCATCTTCATAAAGAGGATTAACTGGAAAAGTTTAAGTCGTGGAAAAATGGTATTAGTCAATCAATCATCTTCAAAGACTAAGGAAGAAAGAGTTGATTATTATATATTATTTATCTTTAAAGGATATTTTTTTTAATTTGTGACTCTTTAAGTCCTATAACTTACAGTAATTTCACGATTATAAGCTGCACCTTTTTCATTGAAGAATCCAGCCTATCTCAGTAGTGCAGCTAATCATCAGGTGCGGCTTATCTATGGACAAATCCCAGCGAAATGCCAATCTGGAAGTGAGAGCTGGCTGGGGAGGGCGCCTGGGGCTGCCTTTAAAGGCTTCACTGGTCTATGAAACCTGTTGCAACTTGAGCACCTGACACCAAACCCTGGGCTGGTCCGATTCTGTTACTAATTTGTTATTTTGTTACACATGGATCCTTGCTTGGGGGGGGGGGGCGGAATGCAGCTTATATTTGGGTGCGGCTTATATATGGACAAATCCCATGCTCTACCTGGCTACCCAGATGTGCGGCTTATAATCAGGTGCAGATTATTATTGTGAAATTACTGTAATTTTATGCAGACCCATACATTTCAGTTCTTCAGTGCTGTACATCTATCCTAAAATCTTCTAATTAAAAATTGTTAATTAAATCCATCCTTGACATCTACTGCATATGGCAGAGTTGTGGTAGGATTTAAGTGGACACAATCTAATTTTATTTGTTTCTGAGGGAGCAGTTAAAGTGAACATTGATTTCAAAGACGTCTGAACATCAAAACTAGCAAAACTAAGAGAACTATAAGCATGCATTGAAAATGTGACTGCTCCCTGTCTAGAGAGCTTAAAGGATACTGTCGTCAAATGCGAACTGAAGACAGCTCAATCAAAAAAAAAAGTGATTTTCTATCTAACCTTTCCACTTAAACTCTTCAGGATTAATTTCTTACAGGCAGTTCTATTGAATAAACCTTGGAAAATGTCTTCCCACTGAAATGGTGATTATTACAACAAAACAAATTTTAAGTCGGGGGACTTTGACAAATAACAAAAACTTCTATCAAGTCCCTAAAGAGAATGGAGTCATTAACATTGTAGGCATGACCCTTGGCAAGAGAACAACTAGGAACAAAGAATTATTACTAAAAGAACAATGAAGTGGTTTAAATACATCAAGATCAATTAGTCATTAGTTTTAATACAGCTTAAAGTTAAAAGCTGTAAAACAACAGAGAATTTTCCCATTTGCATCATTTAAAGTTCACAGCCCAAGGAAAATACTGTGTATAAAGAAACCAGGGAGCCTACTGTGAATTGTGTGTCAATTATCTAATTACCTTTGATAACATCAGATGCAAACCTTCAAGAAAAAGCTTTAAAGAGCTCTTGCAAGTATGAGTGTATTAGGAAAGTATTAAGACTTGTTGCAGGGAGAAGAGAAAGAACTGGACCTTGTACTGAAATGACTGTCCTGTCCCTGCTTGCAAGAATGCAAAAGTTACAAAATGGTTACTGGAGTATGTTTGTTATCTCCAAATGCAGCTTCTCATCTTGAGAAGAGAGACAGGGAGACTAGGCGAGTTTCTGCTTTGCCTCTTTCTTCCAGGCTGAGATGCTGCCATGTATTCTTCCTAGTCAAGGAGAGAATCCAAGGCTCCTACCTCCCGGCCTCCCTCCTTCCTCTGCAATACATTGGGGAAGGGTGAGTGCACTTCGTGATCCTGCTGCCTGGGCAGCTCCTTGCAGAGGTGGCAGAGCTCTCTGACACAGGAGCTCAGTGACAAGAGCTCAGCCTTCAGACACAGTTCCGGCTTAGGGCTTGCATGGGGCAGCTGCCCTTGAATTCCCTTCATGAAAAGCTTGTGCACCACCAGCTTGGGTAATAGCTCAGAACATTTGCTGCTCAGCAGTGGTGCTTGCATCTCTGCTTCTCTGACTGGTAATTCCCCGCACCAGCTGTAGGAGTATTGCCTGTCTGCACAGTGGGAATTGCTTTGAAGTGTGGACAACACACTGCTCCAGCCAGGTGGGAAGGAGATGTGTCTGCACTCCTGGTCAGCACCAGTATCTGCCCTCTGGTTTTTGAAGGGAAATTGTAGTGACTTCTTCAGCTGGAAGCCTTGGTGAGTAGATGCAGAACAGAGTGTCTGGTGGCATGTTTGTATTTGAGTGATTGCTCTAATTAGTTTGTTTTGTTTTGGTTTTTTTTAAGATGAGGGGAAGAAATACAGGAGTTTGTAATAGTCTTTTTTTTCTTCTGCCTAAGTGATTCTCAAGTGACATTCACCACTGTTTTAATTAAACATGCCTCCCGATTTAGAATTGATAAGCTTCTACTTCAAGGAAATGCCAGGGTAAACTTTTATTTTGGCAGGGGGAAGCAAAACTGGTAAATAGAAGGATAGTGTCTCCTAACAGAGAAGTGGGAAGAGTTCAGCAAGTGCAGCTAGTGGGGACTAACCCCAGTAACAGCACCTGCAAACTAATCTCTCACAGCCCTTTGCCACAGAGGTTGGCTCTGTAGCTACTGCCTGAGCTAGAGGAGAAGATGTGCACTTTTTCTGCATTACTTTTCTGGATTACTTGGTTATTGTCATCTCTTCCGTGCTTCTCAAAGTTCCAATGGAGAGCAGGAAACCAGTCATCATTAGACATCCCCCTAAAGTGCCTCCTTAGGCCACCCCATGTGCTTCAGGTGACCAGGAGGGTCCATGCTGGTACCACCAGCACAGGAGACTGCAATCAGGGGCAGGAACTGCCATCTCCTCATCAATCCCAATTGGCCATGACCAAGATTCACATAAAGCCTTTACAAGTGCATGCTCAGGGTTGGAGTTTTTTCAGCTGTTTGACTTGGGGTCTTGTTTGTACCTCCTCTTTAGCAGCCAGCTGAGCCCTCTCCATTTTCATGGCAAGAAAGCTACATTTGCAGCTCTTTAAGAAGGTGTGATCCTGACTCTTCGAGGACTGGGACACACAACTGACATGAGACCACACCAATCAAAAATCAGGTCAGTGATTAAACTTCTTGATGTTGGCAAGTCAACTGTCAGTATCAGAAGGGAGCTCATGAAGATATTTGTAGATGTAGTCCTGAGAGCAAGAACTGTCTAACTGTGTCTGAGATTGCAGCTTGTGGGAGAGAAAGGTAGGGAGCCACAGCTTTTCTGCTAAGAAATGTGTATGTTGGTTTAGGAGCTGCCACATCCTAATTTCCAGTAAATGAAAAACAACAATAAATTTCCTGTTCTGTATGCTAGCTAATTTTGGTATAGGAAATATGGCTGAACTTCTGTTCCATTGGAAAAAACCTTTCCCTTGCATTAGGTCTTCACCTGACCCATTACTGAGATAATCTTCAGCTATCTTACAGCTAAAGGCTAGAGCTGTGGTGATTCTCAGAACAGTCTTGTCAATGCATATGTGATGAAATTAAGGAAGGTCTAGTCATGAATAAGGTCTCTGTTTCCAGTTCCCCTGAAAGCTTCCATCAAAAAAATTATTTTCCTTCTAAAGCACGTTTGACGAAGGAGAACTACGTATTTTTCTATTTTTTTGCCTGCTGGAATATTCTTTACTTGGTATCTGAGCACTGTCTGAGTGGTGACATATACAAATATTGCA